>PVJC01037989.1:0-16957 GCA_004026665.1 Murina feae
CGGGAAGAGAATGGACAATGATCGTACACCTATGGATGCGGACAGTGGGGCGGGGGACAGAGGGTGGGGTGGGAAATGGGAGGAGGGGAGCTATGGGGGGAAAAAAGAGGAACAACTGTAATAATCTGAACAATAAAGATAAATTTAAATTGAAAAAAATAAAAATAAAAAAATAAATAGAAGGCTTTTTATCTTTAAATCAATAGCTTTTAATCACTGGTTTATTGAAGGGTATTAGGAGCCCATGATCCACATAGAATTTAATGCAAAATTTTTGCAAACTCTCATTTTCTGGAAAGAAGTGTCTTTGTTTTTATCAAGTTTTAAGATGTCCACAATCACTTCAAAAGTTTAAGACTCATTACTTCAGAGGCATTTTCTTAACCAATTCCAGATATGTAATGTCACTGTATTGATTATTTAGAATGCCACAAATTATGTGTGTTCTGTCAGAATATTCAAGTCACCTCTCCTGAAAACCCTCAGTTTTCCTGAGAATCTATAGCCAAGAGAAAACAAAGAAATTGATGAAAGAGAGGCCACGGGAGGCATAACTGTACACAAAGGGCAGTGGCATCTTTTTTTCCTGTCTAAGCCTTGTTAGCTCTGGAGAAGATGGCTTGATTAATGCCTTATTGTAACATTTTTAAAGGTCAGCTCATGTATTAGAGGTACCATGGCCCAGCTATATTATTAGAGAGACCACTTTTGGCAAAAAAAAAAAAATAAAAATAGGCATAATACTTCTCTGGAATTTATATATCACCCAGAAGGTTTTTTTGAAAATCTTACTAAAATTTTAGTCTCTTGGCAATGTTCAAGTACCACAATTTTAATCTGGCTCTTCTTCTGCAGTACTGCTGCTAAAATCTCCTACAGGCAAATCCCTGCAGAATCTGAAAATTTGTCAGAAGGAAGACATGTCTATAATTAATGATTAAGCCTATTGACCATGATTAATACCTCCATTCTCAAGTCTATCATCTCCAAGTGCTGTCACAATTCCACATGTAACTACACATACATCACAGGATTACAGTCTCTTTCAAATCTCCTTTCAGAGGAGCTATAAGAATCTGACACATAGGTTACATCTATTTTAAAGATGTTACATTTCTCACCTCAGCTAGGGCTTTTTCATCAATGATGTGATACCACTTTATATTTGCAATGACCTGGTTTCATATAATTCTATGTGGACACAGACATAGACCATGGTAGTCAGATGGTTTGTCCTCAGGGGAACTGAACAAAACATTAAGGCAACCCATCCCTGGGCATGCACAAGTGGAGACCTTGGACAAGACAAATCACTATACATTTGACAAGTAATTATTGTGTACCTACCACCTTCTAATCACTGTTCTAAGTTCAGGGGATGCATACTAATGATACTCTTCCTGCCCTCAAGGAGTTTATAATGTAGAGAGGAGACAGACATGAAACAGGGAATTTTATTACAGTATAACAGAGAATAGTTATAATAGGAGCAATTATAGAATAGTATGGAAATACTCAGTGAAGCCTTCTTTTAAAAGGGGTAATTTAAACTGAAATTACCTAGGAGTATGTGTATATGCTGGAGTGTTCCAAAGGGAATAGCATAGGCTAAGGCTCAAAGGTAAGAGAAAGCATGATACATTCTTGGAACTTCAAGTAGTTCCATGGCGGGTCTGTGAAGGTCAAATGCGAAATTACAAGAGCTGTTGCTAAAGATAAAAGTTGGATCATTAAGGGCCTTGGAAGTCATACTAAGATGTTTAGGCATGAGGAGCCATTGAAGAGTAGTAAGCTACAGCACATGATAGGAACTGTGTTTTAGAAAGATAACACTGGCTGGAATATAGAAAATAGACTGAATAAAGGCAAAACTGAAGGTAGGAAACCAGTTTGAAGGCTATTGTAGTGATCTAGGTGAGTGATGATGGTGGCCCAAGATAATTATTTAATTTTGTAGTAGATCCTTTGGTATGTCACCCAGAACCCCTTTTAGGACCAAGGCATTCATTCCTCCAATTGCCAGGAGTGTTGGCTGCTGATGTCTTACAGCTGTATCAAGGGAGCTGACTTGTCTAATATTATGGCTCCTTCTCATGGGCAGCTGACATCCAAATACCCAGCAATGCAGGCATTTAAAGTCCTATCCCCCTTCACCTCAATTGGAGACAAGTCTGAAGAAACACTTCAGCTTGTGAGCTCTTTATGAAGCAGGCTAAGGCCTTTGTTATGGCATCACAGTTCAACTAGCTCCTTCCGTCTGAATCTGCTTCACTCACTTCCTTACAGGTTTGTTCCTGGGAGTGATCCCCAATAAATTTCCTGCAGGCAAACCTATATCTGTCTGTTTCCAATGAGTCAGATCTAAGAAGAAGCTAAGTAGTTCTCATGGATAAAATGAGAGGGTGGATTGGATCCTTTCTAAAAAACACTTCCTGTTTGCTCTACCAACTCATGGACATTGAGATTCTTTGACAATTCTTGTAGCTGTTTCAAAACACCAGGAAATGGATATGAAAGACACTTAATTTTAGCAACCCCAGCAGGACTCATCACAGTAATTAGAAATGTTTCACAAACAGACCACCCACAAATCTCACACCCAGTTGGGGTTGACATTGTCTCCTTTTATAGATATAAAATTCTTTATGGCTTCCATGCCAAAGCTTGCTTCTTACAAAAAACACCGCTGCTCCCTGTGGACCAGCATGAAAGAATGCTGTTATCTTCTGCTGCTACCAGACTAAAATCAGTAAGCCAAGCACTTTTCTAAATGCATGGGAAAGCTGAACATCTGATTAATATATTGAGTTATATATTGCCACTGTGACTATCTCCTGCCCCCTTCAAAAAAGTTCCTCAGCAAAATAAAATGAAAATGCAGAATTATTTTTATTTCTTTATTAAGTTATTACATATGTGTCCTTATCCCCACATTACCCCTTATCCTCCCCCACTCATGTCCTCACCCCTCTGTTGTCTGTGTCCATTGGTGGTTGGCAGAATTATTTTGTGAACTGTTATAGCTATATTTCATTGTTGTCAATGTTGATCCATTCCTAAACTCTAAATCATGGAATTCTGACCATCTCAGCACAGTGATTTCATACAGACTTGCCATGATTTATAAAGGCCAATTTCCTGTAAGGAACTTACAAACTTTAACCAAGGAGGTAAAGAACCTGTACTCAGAAAATTACAGGATACTGAAAAAAGAGATAGAGGAAGATATAAACAAATGTAAGAATATACTGTGTTCATGGATTGGTAAAATCAACATCATTAAAATGTCCATACTACGTAAAGCAATCTATAGATTCAATGCAATCTCCATTGAAATGCCAAAGGCATACTTCAAAAAAAAAAAAAACTCTCCAAAACTTCATCTGTAATGAAAAAAAAAACCATAATAGCTGTAGCAGTCTTGAGAAAGAAGAATCAAGTTGGAGGGATCACAATATCAGACATCAAGCTATATTACAAAGCTACTGTCCTCAAAACTTCCTGGTACTGGCACAAGAACAGATATATAGACCAATAAAACACAACAGAGAACGCAGAAATAGACCCAAGCCATTATGCTCAATTTATATTTGACAAAGGAGGCAAGAGCAATGGAGTCAAGACAGTCCCTTCAATAAATGGTGTTGAGAAAATTGGATACATGCAAAAAAATGAAACTAGACCACCAACTTATACCATACACAAAGATAAACTCAAAGTGGATAACGGACTTAAACACATGATGGGAAACAATAAAAATCTTAGAAGAATCCATAGGCAGCAAAATAGCAGACATATGTCATAACAATATCTTTACTGATGCAGCTCCTAGGACATTGAAAACTAAAGGGAAAATAAACAAATGGGACTGCATCAAGACAAAAAGCTTCTGCACAGCAAAAGAAACCATCAACAAAACAACAAGAAAGCCCACTGCATGGGAGAACATATTTGCCAATGTTATCACTGATAAAGGTTTAATCTCCAACATTTATAGGGAACTCATACAACTTAACAAAAGGAAGATAAACAATCCAATCAAAAAATGGGCAAAGGAACTAAATAAACACTTTTTGAAAGAGGACATTCAAAAAGTCAAGAGACATATGAAAACATGCTAAAAGTCACTACTCATCTGAGAGATGCAAATCAAAATCACAATGAGGTGCCATATCACACCTATCATAATGGCTATCATCAACAAATTAACAAACAACAAGTGCTGGCAAGGATGTAGAGAAAAAGGAACCCTCTTTGACTGCTGGTGGGAATGCAGACTGGTACAGTCACTGTGGAGAACAGTATGGAGTTTTCTCAAAAAATTAAGAATGGAACTCCCATTTGATACAGTGATCGCTCTTCTAGGAATCAATCCCAATAAATCAGAAACATCAATCAGAAAGGACATATGCACCCCTATGTTCATAGCAGCACAATTTATAATAGCTACGATTTGGAAACAGCCCAAGTGCCCATCAGCAGATGAGTGGACTAGAAAACTGTGGCACATCTACACAATGGAATACCATGCTGCTGTAAAAAATAAGGGGTTCTTACTATTTGCAACAGTATGACTGAGACTGGAGAGCATTATGCTAAGCGAAGTAAGCCAGTTGGAGAAAGATAAATATCACATGATCTCACTCATTTGTGGACTATAATGAACAACATACATTGATGTACAAAAATAGAACCAGAGACATAGAAGCATTGAACAGACTCTCCAACCTATGAGGGAAGGAAGGGGGTGACCAGTTAGAGATCAACCAAAGGACTTGTATGCATGCATATGAGCATAACCAATGGACACAGTAGGGGGGTGGGGGCACATACTGGGGAGTGGAAGCAGCTAGGAAGAGGTCAATGGGGGGAAATGGAGACTCGTGTAATACTTTAAACAATGAAGAATTTAAATTTAAAAAAGAACTTACGAAAATCATGTATTTGCAAATTGTGTTCCAATCTTAGAATGTGACAGCTGCAAAGAACTTCTAACATCTAGGCCTGGAGTCTTTAACCTCAAGTCTGTGGAACCATGGGTGGACTTCAGGGCATCTGTGAAACCATAAAATTGTGAAGAAAATGTGTGAAGAGGCACCATAGTGTTATTAGAGTATATAATGTAATGGGTAAGGGGGTCATGACACCTGAAAGGTTAAGAACCATTGTCTACACCAATCATTTTAATGAAACTGAGGTTTAGAGAAATTAGATGATTTAGCCAAGGTCAACTAGTTTATTAGTAGCTCAGCTGGCACTAAAACTTAGGTTTGCTTCTTTTAGTACAGTGAGATTTCTGCTACACTAGGCTCTGAAGCCATTTCAAACCAAGGTATCATTCCTAGTACATTATAGCTTCCTCCCTATCACAGCAACGTTTTCCTTGCTGTCAAGAAAATGTTGCCTGCAAGAAAACCAAAGCCTTCTGCTAGGCCCAGTAACTTTTATAATATCTCCTATTTAGCTAGAATTTTATAGTTTTCAAAGCACTTTCATACACATGATTACATTTGATTTGAACCTCAAAACCTCTTCCAGATAGGAAACTAGGAACTAAAAGAATAGGTTGTAGAACTGGGCTGCCTAGATTAGAATCATATCTCTGCTACTATTGGCTGGATCACCCCGAGCAAGTTCTTTGTGACTCAGTTGAAAAATGAGGACACATTTAATAAATATTAACAAGCACCATTATCTCTATTTTATAATTACCAATGAGAGGATTGAGAAACAATATTATTATGTGAATTTCTTCAAAGTGCCCTGTAAATATCAGATCTAGAACTCAAAAACAAGGTGTTTTAAGTCCATTCAAAAACTTCACTGAGAACAACACATAGAACTCTGAGTATAAATACAACAACCATGAAGCCAGCAGCTCCCAATGATTAAAACAGCTATTCATTTATTTATATCCATTGATGAGCTAACCACCATCATTTTGTACCCAAGCGCAAAATTCCAGATCTGATTTGAGAATCCCCTCTTATTTCCTGTTTTTAAATGTACAGAAAAGAAAATCAAACCAAATCACTAAATATGTAACGTCTAAGCTTCTTTTCAAACCACATGAGACATACTACTTGAGAATTTTTTAATTAAGAAGACATGTTGGACATAGTCAATTACTTAGGGAATTTTTTTTAATGAAATTAAACAAAATAGTAAATACCATGGCCAAGAGAAAGGCATGTGTATTTAGTCATGTTTTTCATAAGATCAAAACAGCCCAAGTCATATTCCCAATTGATCATTAAAGTCTGTGCTCATTATGTGTTCAAAATGAGCAAAGCCCCAGATTGCAGCTAGCCAAGAGATAGAGTGCTCATCTCCTGGCTAAAAAGACAAGGAGACCTTTCTTTAAAATGTGCAATGACCACTTCAACTACACTAACTAGTAGTCCCCAAACACACTAGAGCTAAAAAAGCCTTTAAATTAGTTTTTTTTTAATTAACATAAAACATGTTTCCTGGCTGAGTGGACTGGATTGTGGGAATCCTTTTTTTGCAAGTGCATCCCTGAGGGCAGTGGGCATGTTCTTTGGTGACAGATTAATAGGCAAGTTATACCATGAAAGACTAGCGGAACCCTACAACCTTCTTCTTTGAACAAACTCATTTTCTTGCTTTGTAATAAAAAATGTAATTTTTTTAAAAGGCCACATACTCGCTTTCATTCTCTCTAAAAACCATTGGAGAGAGAAACCAAGATGGCAGCATAGGTAAACACCTGAAATTGCTGCTTCGCACAACCTGTTCAAAAATACAACTAAGAGACAAAATGGACATCACCCAGAACCACAGGAAAGCTGGCTGAGTGGAAATTCTACAGAGAAAAGCACACTGAGACTCAGAGGAGGTATGGAAGTAAAGTGCAGAGGTACAGAGGCGCTCGAGGAAAGAGGTGGCAACTGAGGAAGCGGTTGTCTTTTTCAATCGGGAGGGAGTCACAAGGTTTTGACTGCTCTGAACTCCACTTCCGGGTGAGTCTCTGGGAACCCAGACTCATATGGGGAGAAAATGGGCTATTTGGCATCAGGAGGAACTCCAGAGCGGCTTTCTCTCACTGGTGCTTGCAGCAATTACCTTGGGACACTGAGACTCGGGGCTTCTTAGAGCAGGCTGAGGATCAGCCATAGTTGTTTGCTCTGCCCTGTTGATTCCCTGAGACCCCACCCCACCCAAGCTGTGTGCAGAGGTTTTTGCATATAAATGACCTGGCCCTTTGCAATCTACAATTACCTAACAAACTGAAGCTGGGTCAGAGAGACCCAGGACATCCAAAAGAAAACCCAAGGCCCCACAGCAGCTTGCATTGCTTCACAGCTGGACCTCATCTGGGCACCGCCAAACCACAGAGAAGAGGAATCTGCAGATCTCACCATAGTTCCTGCTGGGCAGCCTCAGGCAGAGGATAAATTAGCACCTGCTTAGAGATCCAAGAGCCAGTATACCCAGTGGTCAGAGTGGGGCCATCTAGATTACAACTCCTCAGATCCATAGGGACACACTCAGGGAGCAGACTCAGTGAGCACCAAAGCCCCACTGAAGCAAGTATTGCCCCATAAGGGTGTGTCCAGCACAGAAGTTCTCCCACCATAGACACAGCTGATTCTTAGAGTCACTTGGTCTGGAGGTCAATTCCTCCCAGTGATACCTACAACAATCAAGGCTTAACTACAACAAGACTATGCATACAGCCCACAAAGGGGTGCACCAAGAGTGTCCACCTCAGGTAATTGGAGAGGCTGAGCTACTAGGCCCTATAGGACACCTAGCACAGAAAGCCATTCTATCAACACAGGGAAGCAGCCAAAATGCGAAAACAAAGAGGTCACAAATGACAGAAATGGAGGAAAGCAAACTACTAGATATAGAGTTCAAAACCATGGTTATAAGGTTTTTCAAAAACTTTCTAGAAACCGCCGATAAACATAGTGAGACCCTCAATAAATCTAGTGAGACCCTTGAAGATATGAAAAAGGACCAACTGGAAATTAAGCATACACTGTCTGAAATAAAGAATATTATACAGAGATCCAACAGCAGACTAGAGGATTGCAAAAATAAAGTCAAAGATTTGAAATATGAAGAAGCAAAAAGCACCCAACGGAAAAAGAAAAAAGAATCCAAAAATATGAAGATAGTGTAAGGAGCCTCTGGGACAACTTCAAGCGTACCAACGTCAGAATTATAGGGGTGCCAGAAGAAGAGAGAGAGCAAGATATTGAAAACCTATTTGAAGAAATAATGACAGAAAACTTCCCATACCTGGTAAAAGAAAAAGACTTACAAGTTCAGGAAGTGCAGAGAATTCCAAACACAAGAAATCCAAAGAGGACCATACCAAGACACATCATAATTAAAATGCCAAGGGCAAAAGACAAAGAGAGAATTTTAAAAGCAGCAAGAGAAAAGCAGTTAGTTACCTACAAGGGAGTACCCATATGACTGTCAGCTGATTTCTCAACAGAAACTATGCAGGCCAGAAGGGAGTGGCAAGAAGTATTCAAAGTGATGAATAGCAAGAACTACAACCAAAATTACTTTACCCAGCGAAGCTATCAGTCAGAATTGAAGGTCAGATAAAGAGCTTCACAGATAAGAAAAAACTAAAGGAGTTCATCACCACCCAACCAGTATTATATGAAATGCTGAAAGGTATCCTTTAAGAAGAGGAAGAAGAAGAAAAAGGTAAAGATAAAAATTATGAACAAAGTGATAACAAATACATGTCTATCAACAAGGGAATCTAAAAATCAAGTGAATAAATAATATGATGAACAGACTAAACTGGTGAATATAATAGAATCATGGCATAGAAATTGAGTGGACTGTCAATTCTTGGGGGGGAGGAGGGAAAAGGGTGCGGGGGTGCAGGAAGAGACTGGACAAAAATCATACACCTATAGATGAGGACAGTGGCAGGGGGGCTGTAAAGGAAGAGGGTGGGGTGGGAACCTGGTGGAGGGGAGCTATCAGAGGGGCGGGGGAGGAACCACTGTAATAATGTGAACAAGAAAGATTTAATTAAAAATAAATAAATAAATAAATAAATAAATAAATAAATAAATATCAGTGGAAATATATCCTCGGTTGAGGATTAAAAATAGAAAGAAATAGAAAGGAAGAAGTAACATGGAAAGTACTAGCATAAGACTTACTTTGCCATCATTAACTTTACTCAAAAACTTTTAAGTTTAAGTGTACAAATTTAACATAAGGAAAAAATCTTGATCCACTTTTTCTTATGAGTAAAACATTTTTTAAATTGGCAATAAAACACTTATGTCAATAAAATAAAATAAAATGCCATATACTCTTGGTCACAATCAGCTGAGACCCCATCTAAAGTGACAAGAAAAGTAGTATTATGAAGTGAGAAGACTTTTTTTAACTTTAATTTTTCTCCCTTGTAAAACCATCCTTTTTTCCAGGGTTATGGAAACCTGTGATATTAGCTGCTTTCAGTAGTGCTTTGTGCTTTCCTATAAGAGAGCATTCCAAGTGAAGTTATTTTTAGTAGACCAAGAGTCTGGTCCTGACTCTCCTTTTAAGTTCAAAGCAACATAGCCCAATGTGTTTATCACAAAGCTAACACAGAGGATATGCTTGTACAACTGGTGCTCAGAACAGCAGGATGCTGAAGGTGGGGCCAGATACTGAACATAAGATTGCTCTAAGAAACCATGTTTGGGCTTCAAGCCTGCCAGCAGCCCTCTAAACCATCAGCTAGGTTAACTTCACCTCCTACCTTCACAGTCAGTTATCACCCACACTCCAAGACCACTCCAACCCCAAGACAGAAGAGTAGTATAGTATGATGAAAAGAATACCAAGTAGGTGTCTAAAGATCTGAGTCTTAGTGCCAGTTCTAATGCAATTTAGCTATGACTTTAGGCAAATTACTTCTCTTTAGGCCTATTTCCTCTTCTCTAACATGAAAGAGATTCAAGAAATTATCAATTATTGCAATGTAAGATAAAGAACCCTAAACCAATAACTTGGCATCTAGTTTGTTGTATTCCTGATATCATTATTACCTAGATACCCCAAGGTTTGGGTAACTATGTCTTTATCTTGTTTCTTTATATGGAAGCCCTAACCTGGGTCTCCAATTCTCCCAATGACTTAATATCTGGCCTCCTGATATGCAGTCTTTATGGATGAGTCCTCAGTTTTTATGCTGACTACCCCATCTTCCATATCTCTAACTTTCCCACATCAGATAATAGATATAGTTTCCCCAACCCCTTTTGACTACCTGGCACACACCAGCCTTGGGATGCATTATGTTTGTTGGTGGGTATTAGCTAATAATACTTGTGAATCTGCCTACCTGCCACCCTATCATGATGATATCCTATATTCAGACTTCTCTTTGACACATGTTTACATATGTTCCTCAAAGACTTACTCTAGTATTCATATCTCTTGACTCTGTGGATATGTCTGGACTCCTCATCTCAGCGTCCCCCATCATACCAATACCCAGGCTCCCATTGCTACACATTTTCAGACTTTTCTAATCCCTAGAGGGAGGCTGACCTCTTCTTTATGGTGTAATTTCTCTGGTTCACAAAAACCTTCACTCTGAGGCTGGGCCTTAAGGGGGCAAAAAGGGCTGGGCTTGGAGTCCCCTTACTAGGAGGGGCATGTAGGGACAGCAAGGATGGTGAACACAATACTATCTTGAACCTATAAAGAGTGATGGATGCATGGGTATGTACCAGTGTGCAACACTGGCCATCATGCACTGTAATTGGTTGATGTCCATGCCATTCATGTTGTTAAATATCACCTCTACATGGGGCCTTTCTTCTAAGGACCTCTCTTTTTTTCCCCCTTGTAATCTCAAACTTCCCTTCCCTGATCAATGTGAAGTAGTGAATGATACTATTTTCACTCTTCTTTTTTCTCCATTAACAATGGGATGCTTCCCTAAAGCTCTCTGAATTTATTGCCTCACTATCCTTTATAAGATCAGAACATATTTATAAAATTCCAGATGTGATAGGCAGAATCCTAATGATATCCCTCTTCCTCCTCCTCCAAGATTCCCCACCATACCCATGCTATCAAACACTAATCTAGGCTCTACTATGAAGGAACTCTGCAGATAAAATTAAGGCATGAACCTTAAGATAGAGGGCTTGCCTGGCTGGCATGGCTCAGTGAACCAGGAGGTCACAGTTGAATTCCGGGTCAGGGCACATGCCCAGGTTATGGGCTCAATCCTCAGTGGAGGGCATGCAGGAGGCAACCCATCAATGATTCTCTCTTATCATTGATGTTTTTATCTCTCTCTCCCTCTCCCTTCCTCTCTGAAATCAATAAAAATATATTTTTAAATAAGATAGAGGGGCTATCCTGGATTATCCAGGTAGGCCCAATCTAATCACCTGAGGTCTCAAAGCACAGAAAGTTTCCTAGTGGAACTCAGAAAAGGCTGGAGAGATGATGCAAAAGGGAAAGTCATGGAGATTCAGTGTGAGAAAGACTCAACTTGCCATTGCTGGCTTTGAAGGCAGACACAAGTCAGGAAACACAGGTAGCCTTTAGAAGCTAAAAACAACCTCCAGTCCACAGCAAGCAAGGACACCCCTGAGTCCATAGCAAGCAAGGACACAGGGATGTGAGTTCTAAAAATTCATGGAACTTGATTCAGCCAACAACCTGAATGGGCCTAGCACCATCTCCCCCTAGAGCTTCCTGAAATGAACAGTCTGGCTGACACTTTGAGCAGAAGAATCATATGAGCCATGTTGTGTCTAGACTTTTAACCTACAGAATTGTGAGATAATGAATTTGTGTTGTTATGAGAGCAGTAGAAAACTAATACTCCAGGGTAAATATTTCTGAAAGCTCAGCATTATTTTCTCTTTATCATTATAGTTCAATATTTTAATCTTCTAGAAGCCTTCTCCTTCCATTAAACTAAGATCCTCTTTCTTACAGCTTTTTTTGTTGTTGTTTTATTTTGGGTTACCCTCTGCCAAACCTTAGTTTCCTAGCTACTCCTCCACAGCCCCATTCAGGCAAAAATACACTGGTCTCTCCCATGTCTACCCTCAGATCCAAGCAGGATACCAACTTCAGGCATGGTTTATAGAAAAATTCATGTTGCAAGATGACATGTGCAGTCTTACTTTCAAGATTATAAATGATTTGAAGGTAATAGAATCCTAGGCCACAGTTTAATGTTCCATACTACTGTCCCTTACCTATCTCTCTTTCTCTCTCACATCCCCTTATCATAAGTGGCTTTGTCAAAATCTTTCTGCTGTATCTCCTTTCAACTCCCCTTAGACAGTTATAATTCTTCAAAGAAGAATCACATTGGAAAACTGGTTAAAGCTATTACCATCACATATTTTTATAAAACATTGTAGAGCGAGCGTGGATGACTAATTGTTGGGATGTCTTAGGAGATTATATATATATATATATATATATATATATATATATATATATATATATATTCTTCCTGAAAGATAGGCTTGGAGGGCAGAGAAAAGGTAATTTCTATGGAAGGTTTGCTTCAATATGCCCTACACAGTGCTAATTGGTTTGCATAATATTGACTTGTTAATCCAAGGGATGGTTACATATTTTGTGGCTTAAATTTTTTTATTGTAGTAAAATATATATAACAAAATTTACCTTTTTAACAATTTTTTAATTTTATCCTCATCTGAAGATACATTTATTATTTTGTTTCTCTATGTGTTTGTTTGCTTGTTTGTTTGTTTTAAGAGAGAGTAAGAAAGGGAGGGAGAGAGATATCCATGTGAAAGAGAAACATTGATCTGTTGCCTCCCATATGCATCCTGACCCAGGATGGAACCTGCAACCTAGGTATATGCCTGATTGGGAATCAAACCTGCAACCTTTTGGTGTACAGGATGATGCTCCACCCAACTGAGCCACCTAGCCAGGGTATTTTAACAATTTTTAAGTACATAGTTTTGTGGCATTATGTCTGTGGTTTTTTGCCTCTGAACTTAAGCCCACATGTTTGCCACAGAAACTCCATTGTCTTAGCTTAATGATTATATTTTCTCCATGCCAAGATGCCATTAATTGTAAAAACAAAGTACTGCTTGTTGAACAGGATATTATCAGCAAGTTATAAAACATCCTGTTTCAGAAGTATTACAATATAGAAAATGAATATAATAGTATTTAAAAAATTGGAACTGTGCTTTTACAAGCATAAGAAAATCCAATTCATTCCATCTCACTGGAAAGTTAATGTGCATAAAATGTACTGTTGCATTTTTATAGGGTAGGTGCCTTTAAGAGACCATTAGGAAGAAATTAAGGCAAGAAACTAAAGAATAGCCATTTTCCTGTTATATTTGGGTTCAGTTTTCATCTCTCTTCAGTTCATATTTTCTTGATATAAAGTCTACTTTCATCAAATATGCAAACTTGTCTAGGGAGGGATTGGATTGGTATGAACTGGAGTAGATTAGATACATGTCTTTCAATTAGCATTTCAAACAGATATCAAAGAAGCTGAGGAAGGTATTTTTTTCTTTTACATTTACTAGTGTCAATCAAAATGCTTCAGAAACTATAGACAGTTAACTTCCTCTGCCAAGTCAAAGAGAAGGGCTGAAAATGGATTCAATTAAAATTTAGGGGTTTTTTTATTATAAAGTGCAATTTTTCCAGTGCAAGAGCTGTGAATTTGTAGATCCACCAATACTGGCGATTTCTAAAACATTTTTCCTTTTTGCTCTGGCCATCCATCTACACATCCTAGCCTCATACACGTAAAACATCCTCAGAAAGTTCTATGTAGACACAAAGACACACTTAGATGACCTCAGATAAGAGTATACTGGGAATACCAACTTGTTCATTATGTTGGAAAAAAATGTTAAAGAAAAGAAAAATGAAGTATATATGACTTACTGGTTGCCTCCTCCCCAGGACTTTGTATTGGCCCACAGGCTTTTAAGTAGCCTCAGAAACAGTCTCAGTCTCTCTTAGGTACTTACATTAGTGGCAACCTCCACATTAAAAAAATAACTTTTGTCTTGCTGAGAGTCCTTGAACTTGTTAGAGTCCTTGATTTCAAAATACTTCTCAGCCTCACAAATCCCCATTTACTCTGGAGTCCCTAAACCCTGGGACACACCAGTTCCTTCTGGTACTCTTGGACCTTCCACACACAATAGTTGATACCCCTAGATTCTTCTTTTCAAGCAGCAGAGAGATCATGCCTGAGTTCCTCGATGTCATCTGACCACTTTTATACCGTTTTATTCTTAAGTAAAAGTTAGAAATCAAAATGAATTATCTAGATAAGCTTTGTATATAAATAATGCACAGAATGTGTCATATACTTTGACCTTTCAGTTATTCACATCTGAAGGTAGCCAAACTGCAAACATGAATCCAAATACACTGATCACCAGGCAGCACTTCCCTAAAGTCCCACCCTAGCAACTAGTAGCAATGAAGTCAACTCTGTGTTTAAACTTGTCACTCATAATCCTTTAAAGTAACCCTAAATAGTCATAGATGTTTTCACTGGAATGTTTCATGAAAAGCTTTGTCAAAGTATTTCAAAGTACAAGGAAATAGAAATAAGAGAAAGATAAAGGGATAAGAATAGGGTCTGGGTCCTCTTTACCTTTCCATCCTGGAATGTAGCTTGATAAAAACAAGTTTAACATCTCACAAAGAAGCCCCTTTCTTGTTTTGAATAACTTGAAAACTATTTCCAGGTGGTTGCCTGCAAATCCCAGTCCCTGTCCTAGTTATATAGATGAGAAAGAGCAAAGGGGAGAGACAGAATTCAAAAGTATGTTAGTATGAGGATCAGTTCAAGGAGGATAGTTTAAAAAGTTAGGACATCAATAGCTCAAAGTCTGTAGCATGGGATTGGAAATAAAATTTTAATACATAAATACATATAAGTCATGCCACCAACTTGCAATGTGGCATCTGGCTAATCAGTGATATTTTCATTGTGCCTGAATTTCCCAGCTCATATAGGCCTATCCTCAGAGGCCTCTCAAACTTTCATCACATTTCATTGGGAATGCCTTATTTGAAAAGCTTTCACCTTGGTCGCTGGTGATGCCTGAAATAATATCACACCGGAATAGTCATAGATTGAAGCACAACGCTAACTACATCCTACTGCTGGGCCTCATGCAGCTCCATGGCTCGGTGGGTAGATATTAAAGAAGTGACAGTCTCTCTAGCAGCCCTGCATAATAGACTATTTCCTCACATCTCTGTCTTATTAGTACAAGAAAATAAGGTTTCTCAACATTTCATGGAATCTCTGATTAAGAAAAGAGTAAGATTTAAAAACTCACAGAAAAGAAATGTAAAGAAAACTGAAATTAAAGGCAATACCCAAAGATTTGTCTATCAACTTGGCTGTTTTCAAGATAACAAACTCGCTCAAGGAGCAAAACAAAAATCTAGAAAACCAAATAATATACTGTGCTAATAAAAAGTGATATCAATGCTACCTATAAAAAAATTAATCAGCTCCTTTTTTTTTGTTCTATCCTTTAACTCTAGGTCATGTATTCTGTAGTAATGGGTCTAAAGCTTCAGTGTCACAATATGTTTTCTAGTCTTGCCCAGTGTTCTAAGCCTTTCCTTTACTCCCAAAAGGCCCAAGGATGATCACAATGCTACCACATGTTTTTAAGACTATGCTTCGTTTCTTGCTAAGAGTATTTTTTAATCATATAAATCACCTGAAGCACTTGTTCATAATACAGATTTCCAAAACTACCCCCTAGAGATTTTGAATGTTTAACAAATACATCAAGAGATTATTTGATCATACAACTTGGAAAACCCTGCCCTAAGGTCTTCAAAATCCTTGCTATTAAAGTATGAGATAGCATTGGCATCACCAAAAAATCTGTTGGAAATTCAGATTCTGAGGTCTGGCCCAGTCCCAAATCTCTTTTAACAAGATCCCCAAATTAGACACATCAACGTTTGAGCAGTATTGTTTTAAATGGTTGAGTCATCTGGTAAAATAATAGTCCCTATTTATCCTTCATTATGAATCCATTAAATAGATTATTCCTCCAAGTCCCTTATTCATTCAACTAACATTTGGAAATCTACTAAGTGTCTGAGCACCATGATATACTTTAGGATTTGTAGAGAAGGCTTTAAACTAGAGGAATCAATCTTTAATATTGGAATATCAGACACTAGTATAGGCTCATGAGGAGAATATTTTGAGGCTAAGGTGGAACAAGACATGTCCAAATACCATGTAATTGGCCACCTCCTCTATCTAGGAATCAGGCTGATTTGGACTATATAATTCAATCTCTGATAATAGTATATTCTACCTCTACCATCCCAACTCTCTCACTTCTTCACTCTTCCAAGAGGTCAAGAAGATGCTGGTTTTGAGCACCACTACTTTACAGCATTGGAGAGAGCCTTGCATCTGTTCAAGTGTGGTCCCTTGGAAAAAAGAACAGTTCTTGCTAAATGACTACAGCTTGAGCATTGACCAAAAAAATGGGGGGGTGAGAGAAAGCAGAGAGCCATTCCAGATAAGGTCAGAGGTGTTTATCCCACAGAGGAAAGCTGAGGTTGAGGTCATACAGCAACAGAATCACAGTTTTGCTCCAATTAGTCCCTATAAATAACTTAAACCTTGACTACTGGCTATTTTGAGACCAGTGTCACCCACAGTTACACATGAAGTAGTCCATTCCTTTATTACATCACAGTATACTCAAGTTCTTCCAAAGCTCCACCTCACTGATATTCCACTTGGGTGGTAGGGGATATGAGGACAAATATGTAACAGGTCTTACTGATGACACAATTCCCATCTGAAGACACCAGGCAACAAAGATTTTAATCTGAACACTATGCTGGTTAATCACAGTCAAATATTAGACTTCTGCTTTGTAGCTTAATGGGGAAAACAAATAGTTGATTTACT
>PVJC01037990.1:0-16947 GCA_004026665.1 Murina feae
AAAATAAAATCTAAGCTCCTTTGTGATTTTATTTGCCACCTGAAGTGCGAAGACAGTCAAAGCTTTACTTCTGACTTCCATGTCTTGTGTGTCAGTTCACCACAGTCCTCCTCGATGGTTGTCCTCATCCACAGTCATAGACAAGAATCTTCCCTCACGTAAGCATCTAAAACTATCAGCATCGCCCGTGTGCTCCTGTATTACATAGTGCAGCTATCCCGGGCTCAAACGCAGATATGCTCATAACCACCCCAGAGGGAAAGACCAACATCCTTCAGACACAGACTCCATGTTTATTAGCATTTATTTCTCTCTGGTTCAGTCAAAATCCTGACTTGGTAACCTACAGCCTACGAAATAAACCATAAAACTAACCTCAGTCATCACAAAATGTACCATAAAATAGTAGGAACGGAGAGCAAAAAGAGAAAAAGGAAAATATGAGGCCTTGCTTTCATCTTCATTTTTGCAACTAGTCTTGAAGCTGCATTTTTTGGTTCATAACTTTCTTCTTATGCATTCCATATTACCTTTGGTCTCATTCAGACCATCAGCTTATACACATTGGAAGTTAGGTTTTAGATACAATGCATTCCCCATTGTATTGCATCAAATCCAATTTCCTGCTGGTCATCTAGATAATCATCACAGATGATAGAATATCTTTTGTTTTTTCTCATCTTGATCAGTGGCATAAAGAGTACATATAATAAAGGTGAACATTCCATGAAAAATTTGGTGTACTTCTTTGGAGTTTTTAAAATCTCAAACTGCAAGCAAAACTTTTCTCAGTTTCTCATAGGGAAAAGTCTATCTTTTCCCTTCTAAACCTTTTTTCCTCAGTGCATATATTATGGTAGTGGGAGAGACAGTACCATATTGAAGTCACAGAATCAAAGGATATACCGAATTTTCTAGGATGACACTAAACCTGTGTTATTTCTTGGCTCACTATAGTATGTGCTTCTTCAATAGGCCATTCCACATTTTTCAGGTCAACTCTTTCTGGATGCCAGGACTCAAGGAATGGACAGTGAGTATCAAGAATGTCAACCTCCCGCCTTCCTATTTTATATATTAAAGTTCATTCTTTGGTAAATAGTAATGATTTGTAGATTTAATAAACCAAAAATCAGATATTCAGTAAGTCCTTGGATGGTATTGCCAGCAGATACCTGGAAGGCAGGGAAAATCATACCCACAATAAATGGCCATTAGAGTGAAAACAAATTGTTCTCCTCTACAGTTTTGGAAGGTGTTCAGTGTAGTTGGGCTGATACCAGAGCCCAGTACCACTGAGCTTTGGATTTTGCTCCTGGCAGATTGGATACTCAACAGTGACTGTGACCACTGCTGTTTTCCCTGGATTCACTAATGTATTGGACCCACTGTTATATGGGCAAGAATAAAACTAGTGACAGGACAGTGATATGTCTTCTCATTATGCTTTAGGAAGTCCAAAATCTTCTATGACCATGCTAACCAGGAAAAACAGAAAAAAGCAAAGAAACAAGAACACAACAAGACAAACAAACAAAATCCAGATGAAGTAAAGCTTTCTAGTAACTAAGTCTGACAAAAGGTGCAGCAGATTGGTAAAATATAAATTATATCGCGAACCTCACAGCAAAGGAATCTGTGGAATGTTTTCAGCTTTCCTCGCTCTAAAGGAGAGCGCATTGAAGGTGGCAGGAATAGACGCTGAACAGTGCCAGCTTGAGAGAGCCACTACTCAAGATTCCCAAATAATTCTGTTCTGTTTCCCCTTCTCAGGAAAGTGCTGAAGCATATGCATTACCAGATGAGAAGTAAACAAAGAAATAAGTACTCACACAGCAATGAAACCAGTGAATTAACAGGGAAAGTGATAAGGGAATCCCCATGATGATGTTGGAGGGAGAGCTCATACAATGTAGATGTGCAGCAGGTTGAAGTGGGAAGACAAACATCTTCAGGATATTTCACATAAAGTGTTTTAATATGACTCAGATCTTTAAGTGAAGAGAAAAGAATAAAAAAACATAGTATAAGAAAGCAAATACGTCCAACATGCAAAATGTGGCTTCTCTCTGAATAGTACTTATCTTGTCTAATAATATGCACTCTGGATATCGATTTAACCAAAGCCTCTGAGAGAATAATTATGGGTGCACAAACAAAGGGAAATTATGTGTTTGGAGTGGGTGTCTTGGGGCTAATCCTTCATTTTTAGGTAATCTGAAGTAGGAAAGCATGAAAAGAAACATTTAGAAAGTCTAAAAATGACAAATTATAGAGATGGAGAACAGAGTGTGGTTGCCAGTGTTGAGGGATGACAGGGAGGGATGTGTGACTATAAGGGTAGAATCAAGGAGATATTTGTGGTGATGGGACAGTTCTGCATGTTGAATGCAGCGGTGGCTATGGGAATCTATACATGACACAACGATCTAGAATTATACACACAAACACATTGTACCGATGTTAATTTCCTGATTTTGGAATTGTACTCTACTTAGGAAAGAGGTAAACATTGGGAGGAAATGGGTGAAGATTTAAACAGTTCTTCTCTATGCTATAGAGAAGTGAATGTATAATTAAAAGTTTTTTTAAAACAGTATCAAGTAAAAAAAAAAAGAGTATAATAAACTATACCCACTGGAGGCATAAAACAGAGGAAAGAGATGTCCTGAGGGTTGTTGGTTAGGAGGAGGAAATGGTCTGTTGGAAAGATGGATTTAGACTTTGACCTATAGCAGGAAGGCCGTATAACATGTGGGGCTCAGTGCCAAATGAATGTGCTCTTGTGAGTGTGGGTCTTTGCAGAACTGCCCAGGTCAGCTGCTCTTGAAGCCAAGGCTTGATCCACGATCTGAATTCTCTCTGATGTTTCCATTTGGATCATCAAGCCAGTTGTATTTTTATGTCTAGAATTTAGGAGAAGAGAAGCAAGGAGGGTTATATATTTTAGTGAAATCAGCATACAGGCAGAGAGGAAACTGTTAGTGAGTCAAGTCTCCTTGGAAAGTATGTGGTTGAGTAAAAAGGGAAAATCACTGAAAGAAGTTTGCTGAGGACAATATTATTCATTTTACAGTGACTGTCTTCAGAAAATCAGTGTTATGTTCAGTAAACAATTCCTTCTCTGGCCTTGTGGTTCTGTAATTGGCTCTTCCATTCATAACCTTTAATTCAAACTTCCCTTTGGTTTTGAACTCAGTCATATTTTCAGATAGCCTCTTAACTGTTTAATATTTTCATAAAGATTTTATAAACGACTACTGTTTTATTATTGGAATGTTGTGAATATTTATGATTCTTTAAAATACATTCTATGTTTTTAGGGACATATGTATATATAAGATAAAATTAATAATTACCATTTATTTTATAATACAATTTTTCAAATAGAGATAAATACATGAAAATTTTATAAAGATGTTAGAAAAAAACCTACAATTATCTTTCATGCCTACTTTTTTCTAAAATATAAACATTTTTATTTCATATTAAAATTTAAAAATCTTTATTGTTAAAAGTTTTACATACATCCCCTTTCCCACCCCCCATTCAGCGCTTCTAACAGACCCTTCCCCCCTTCCCTGCCCCAGGCCTTTACCATTCTATTGTCTGTGTCCCTGGGTTATGCATATATGTATACAAGTTCTTAAGTTGATCTCTTCCCACCTTCCCACTGAGATTTGACATCATAGTAATCTTTAAAGTAACATTTAATTGTATTTCATCATGATGTCTTAAAAAAAAATCAGTTTTATACTTTAATTTACTTAAACAAGTGGAAAGCATAGAATGAAAAAGACAACGGTTCTAAAAGAGAATAATACCGTTGAACTTTGTGCTATTTTCTCTTCTTCCTGTGGATGATGGTGTTTTAACCTTGGCACTGGTGGCATTTAGGGCCAGATAGTTCTTTGTGTGGGGGATGCGTTGAGGAATGAGCAGCACTCCTGACCTCTACCCTCCTGATGCCAGTGACACCCACCTCCCCTGACACTGTCACAGCTAAGAATGCCACTGGAGTGGCACATTGTCTGTGGCTTAAAACTACTCTTCTGCATTGAAGAGGAAGTGAGGACTTTCAAGTAATTCAGAATTGAAAAGTAACTGTTAGAATAAAAATCACTACATGATTTAGAATGCATTTTTGATGTTTAATTTTGTTAATACTTGTGACTGACTATTCTGTGGATTATCACATAATGATGTCTTTTCTGTGAAGGATGACGCTCTCTTCTGCATTAGAATTAATTTTCATAATAGTTCTTGCTGGGCTGCAATGATAATTCAAATGAATAATAGAAATTAAGTAGTGGCATTGAGGAAAAGGTATGATTTAGATTAATTTTTCCCCCCGAAGTTTGCTGGTAAAACATCGACTCAACTTGATTCTCCCTCCCACAGGCCTTTGTGAACCTTTTGAATAAGCTAAGTGATTTAGGGTTTGCAAAGAGAATACAGGAATGAAAAGAACATCCTAACAATTTTGGAAATCAGGGTTATAGCGTTTTCCAGATGGAGACATGCAAAAACTTTTTAGTGAGTGTTATCTGGGGTATTATTTGACCTTAAAGTTTTCTTTCTCTGTTTACTCTGTTACAAGTCAAAGAATTTCACTTGGTCAGTTGATTGTCAAACAATAAGAAGTATCCCTTTGAGAAAATTCCTAGGCCAAAATGTTGCCTCTGTATGTAGAAGTCAGATGCTTCCAATTAACTCTAAGTTCCAACTAACCAGAATCAACATGCAAAGAGCAAAGACTCTAATAAATTTCAAATCAATTTACTTCTTACATTTTGATTTTTTCAAGAACCAAAATTATTTTTAAGATCCAAAGTAAATTAGAAACATCTAAAAGATAAAGTGACACAACTACAAGGATGAGGCTTCTGTTTCTACCCCTTTGGTATGTTGTGGTTTCTCATCTGACTTAGTCTAGTTCCTTCTGCAAAGAAGCAAGGGAGAAAAAAAGGACAAGACAGAAACATAGATTCCAGACAAGACAAGCCTTCTCTGATATCTGCATCTGATGAACAAATTTACAACTCTCTCTCTCTCTCCCCCCACCTCTCTCTGTGAGAAAGTGGTCTTTCTCTATGTGTGTGTGTTGAGAGTGTCCTGAAATGTCTGTTGTAAACTCAAAATCACTGCCACTATCCTATCTAATAAAGAGGTAATATGCAAATTGACCATCACTCAAATGCACAAGATGACCACCAGCATGTGGTCAAAGATGGCCGGCAGGGGAGGGCAGTTGTGGGCAATCAGACCAGCAGGGGAAGGCAGTTGGGAGGGACCAGGCATGAAAAGGAGAGGATTTGGGGGCAACCAAGCCTGCAGGGGAAGACAGTTGGGGGTAACCCAGGCTAGCAAAGAAGGGCAGGTGGGGTGGACCAACCCTGCAGGGAAGGGCAGTAAAGGGGGACTAGCCCTGCAGGGGAGAAAATTTGGGGAGAACCAGGCCTGCAGGGGAGAGCAGTTGAGGGTGAACCAGGCCAGTAGGGAAGGGCAGTTGGGGTGGACCAGCCCTGCAGGGGAGGGCAGTAAAGGGGGACTAGCCCTGTGGGGAGAAAAGTTGGGGAGAACCAGGCCTGCAGGGGAGGGCAGTTTGGGGGGGACCAGGTCTGCAGAGGAGGGCAGACAGGAGGAACCAGGCCTGCAGGAGAGGACAGTTGGGAGGGACCAGGCCTGCTTGAGAGGGTAATTGGGAGCAACCAGGCCTATAGGGGAGGCAGTTGGGGGGAACCAGGCCTGCTTGGGAGGGTAATTGGGGGCAACCAGGCCTGAGGGGTAGGCAGTTGTGGGGAACCAGGCCTGCAGGAGAGGGAGGGAGGTTGGAGGGGAGAGACCAGGCCAGAATGGGAGAGCAGTTGCGGGCAATCAGGCTGGCAGGGGAGCAGTTAGGCATCAATCAGGCTGGCAGGGAAGTGGTTAGGCTGGCAGGCAGAAGCAGTTATGGGCAATCAGGCATTCAGGCAGGCGAGCAATTGGGAGCAGCAGTCCTGGATTGTGAGAGGGATCCCAGATTGGAGAGGGTGCAGGCTGGGCTGAGGGACACCCCCTGCTCCATGCATGAATTTTGTGCACTGGGCCTCTAGTCCTATATAATAAAAGACTAATATGCAAATCGACTGAACAGAGGAATGACTGGTCACTATGATGCACACTGTCCACCGGGGGCAGACGCTCAATGCAGGAGCTGCCCCCTGGTGATCAGTGCACTTCCACAGGGGGAGCGTCACTCAGCCAGAAGCCAGGCTCATGGCAAGCACAGCGGTGGTGGCAGGAGCCATGGAGGTCCCCAACTGGGAGAGGGTGCAGGCTTGACTGAGGAACCCCCCCACCCCCCTGCTGAGTGCACAGATTTTGGGCACCGGGCCTCTAGTATTTAATAATTCTCTTCAGAAACACAGCTAAACTACATTTCCCAGAATCCCTTTCCTAGTAAAGTTCCAGAATAGAGTCAGCCAACGTGAGGCACTGGATAATATTTGGAAGGCTAAATCAGAGGAGAAACCATTATTCTCTGGAGTATGTTGCAGCCAGACAGCTACGCAGGTGTGGGATTTACAGTTCCAGAGCAGCCATTGAGAGCCTCACCTTGGTGCTCTAGTCTGAGAGGCATCTTCTAGATCCTCTGATGGCTTCCTCTACCTTTGCCGCCTCAACTTTTTCAGTTACACTAAATGAGGAATACAGTTATCTCTCACTTAATGCCATTGATAGGCCTTTGGAAACAATGCCGTCTAGGGAAATAACATATAACAAATGCAGTTTTACCTTAGGCTAAACAAGAGTGAAGTGCCTACAACTTATTTTTTGCCATAAAAACATCAACAAACTTCTAAATAAAGATCCCAAACAATTACAATATTAAACAGTTAAGTAAATGTTAGCTCTACATACATTTTAAAAAGATTAATAAAAGCAAGTAAGATAATTATTTTCTAACCTGCTTATTCCAGTTTAGGTTTGCAGGTGCCCAGGCCCCATCCTCGAGTGCTCGGGGTGCAAGGTGAGACCAACCCTGGACAGAGGATGCCCTTCCATCACAGGGTGCACACACACACACCCACTCACTCAGACTGGGACAGTGGAGGCAGAATTCAGCTCACGTGTACACCTGTGCCATGTGAAAGGAGACTGGAGCCCCAGAGAAACCCACGCAAACACGGGGAGAAGGTGCAAACTCCACACGGACAGTGGCCTGGCAGAAATCCATTTCTTTTTGTCCCCCCTCAACACACACACACACTTTTTGTTTAAATTTATCTTTATTGTTGAAAGTATTACAGATGTCCCCCTTATTTCCCCATTGACCCCACCATCCTGCCCCAGAATTCATAAGTCATTTCTTTTCCTCATGAGCATTGTAACAAAACAAGGCTGAATGAAATGGCATTGCTATTTTTCTAATCAAGACAGTGTCTAAACAGTTTAAAATTGCAAAAAATTATGGCAAAAGAGTGACTAAAATCATGATTATTCTTATCCTAGTTTTCATTTACAATTTCAGTAAACTTTGTTTTTAAAGGCTGTTTTTAATAGCAGATTTAAGTTTTTAACAAAACTGAGAGGGTGGAGGAGAGATTTCCCAATTACTCCCTGCCCCACACATGTGTAGCCTCTGCTACTATTATTATTTTTAAAAATATATATGCTTTTAATGATTGAGAGAGAGAGAGGAGAGAGAGAAACATTGATGTGAGAGAGAACTATCAATTGGCTGTGTCTCACACGTGCTCTGACTGGGGTCAAACTGCAACCTGGGTATGTGCCCTGACCGGAATTGAACCGGCCACCTTTTGGCATGCAGGACAACACTCCAACCAACTGAGCCACACTGGTCAGGGTACCTCTGCCATTAGTAACATCACAAACCAGAAGAGTAAGTTCTTTGACCAAGGATGAGCCAACACTCATACATTATAATCACCCACAGTTCACAGTTCACCTCAGGATTCACTGTTGGTGCTGTACATTTTATAGATTTAGACAGGTATATAATGACTATGTCTATCTTTTTCTCTTTACTCCCCTAAAAGTCCTCTGTGGTTTGCCTAGTTACCACCCCACTCCACCCACCTTGCTCCCCCATCACAATGATCTTTCTTATTGTCTCCATAGTTTTGCCTTTTCCAGAATGTTATATAGTTGGAATCATACAGTATTATATGTAGTCTATATGTATTATAGCCTTTTAAAAAATATATATATATTATTGATTTTTTACAGAGAGGAAGAGAGAAGGATAGAGAGTTAGAATCATTGATCAGCTGCCTCCTGCACACACCCCACTGGGGATGTGCCCACAACCAAGGTACATGTCCTTGACCAGAATTGAACCTGGGACTCTTCAGTCCACAGGCCAACACTCTATCCACTGAGTCAAACCAGTCGGGACTATTGTAGCCTTTTTAAAAGGATTTATTTCACTTATTAATATTTGTTGTTTCCTCCATGTCTTTTTATGGCTCAATACCTCATTAGTCATAGCTGAATAATGACAAAATTTTTGACAGTTATTTTTTAAATTTAGTATGGAGTTCAAAAATTTGAAATTCCCCTATATAATTCTATATAATATAATAATTCTATATAATTCTATATAATAAATCTATATAATTCTATATAATAAAAGGCTAATATGCAAATTGTACCCTCAACTGGGAGTTTGACTAGGGGACTGGCCTACTGGCCAATCACCTGTGACCCCACCCCCGATCGGTCCCCCTACCGTGATCAGGGGCGGGCCAGCTGGACCCTGTCCATGCACAAATTCATGCACTGGACCTCTAGTTTTCCATAAAAAGCTTTGAAAGTGAGGGTAAATGGTAAGTTTGCAGGGTTGCTAATCTTTCTGTGACAAAAATGTTGCTTTTTTAGAAAGTATAGCATTACTTATAAAAAGTAAACCAGACAAAGACATACAACATTTCATTGTGTTTATTTGGGATAATAATTATCTGGCATAGATTTCACAAATTTTCCTGATTTCCCAGTTATAGCTTCTAACATTGCAAATACATAAGTAATCAACTTTTACTTATCTATTGATTGTTTTTCCAATTGGTTGTGATCAGTAGAACTGATATTGTTTAATAAATATTCCTGGTGCATGATAGTATAACCATTTGGAATCTCAGATGACATCAAGATGACATCAGACATTTATAGAGCTTTGTGATTTTTTGTTCTGTACAAATTTGAGGGGATGCACAAAGTTACATAAGAAAGTAAAAAATAAAAGAGAAGGAAGGTTTAATTTCCTTTGTCTAAAATGGAGATAAAATTTAGAAGACAGTTTGAAGTAGAAATTGTAAGTCTAAGGGAGAATTTTCAAATAAGTTGTTTTAAATCTGTATAGATTACCTTAATGGAACATTTTATGATTATACTGTCAGAGATTATTATTTTTTTTGTTTTGTTTTTTTTAAGTTTTTTTTTTAATTTTTTAAAAATTATTATTACATAAAGCTTTACAAAGATTAGTACATATATCTCTTTTTTCCCCTGCCCTTCCCCCCACCTCCCCTACCCCCCAGTGTTTTGTGTCCATTGGTTATGCTTAAATGCATACACAAAAGTCCCATGTCTGATCTGTAACCACCCCCCCTCCCAATGTCCCTGTCCTTGTTGCTGTAATTTGACAGTCTGTTTGATGTTGCTCTGCTCTGAATCTATTTTTGTTCACCAGTTTATAATGGTTATTGTTATCCATAGATGAGTGAGGACATGTGGTATTTTTCTTTCATTGACTGGCTTATTTCACTTAGCATTATGTTCTCCAACTCCATCCATACGCCTGCAAATGCTAAGAACTCCTTCCTTTTTACAGCAGCATAGTATTCCATTGTACTGTCAGAGATTATTAATATTTACACTGCATTTTGATAAAGATTCACATTGAATACATAACATTATAAGGATTTCATAAAACAAATGATTATAAAATAAACAAAAATAATAAGAGTTATTTCATGAATAGTTATTGAATAACTTTATAAACCTGGCACTGGTCTAAGTCATATTGATATGTTGTTGAACAAAGTTGCAAAAAGGGAGAGATAATGTGACATTTTATATAAGGTTTTGAGAAAAGGCCTCTCTGTGAGGTGATATTTGGGCAGATATTTTAATGAAGTGAAGTCACGAGTCATGTTAGTATTAATTGAAGTGTATAACTTAGAACATTCTGGTCAAATGTCTGAACTTTCACTAGTCAACAATAAGAGAAGAAGCTTGCATCACAATGTAAATCAAAGATGACACCAGGCATGATCTCTCCATTCAGGGAGCAATTCTTTAAGTTTCATTTCAGCTTAACCTCCTTACTTCATTGTGATTAGAACTGAGTATCCTTGATCTAGTAAATGAGTATATTCTGTATAACGGTTAGCAACTACTATGAGGTGAGGTTGTGTTTACAAGTTCAAGGAGCAATAAAAAAAAACCTCTGTGATCAGAATAGAAAGAAAGGAAAAAGTAGAAAGCAAGTTTCCCTTTTAAGGATAACTATGGCTATGGGAGTAGACAAAAATGGAAGCAGAGAGACTAATTCAAGATACTGTAAGGTAGTGTTGAATGATGATGCATTTACTGAGCAAAAGGTGGCACTGCTGTTTATTGAGGTGAAGAGCACTGGTGTAAAAAACAACAACGGTGAAATCAAATGTCTTAGCCTTAGCAATTGCATGAACGGTGTTACAGTTTAATGAGTAGAGAGCCACCAATGTGGAGGTATAAGTGAAGAAATAGGAAATCAATAGTATAGTTTTACACATCAAATAGTCAGTTGAATATAAGGATTTGAAATTCAGGTAGGAGGGAGGAGCTAGAGATTAAAATTTGTGTCACCACCCTGGCTGCTTTGGCTCAGTGGATACAGTATCAATCTGAAGACTGAAAGGTCCTGGGTTCGATTTCTGATCAGGCACATGCCCAGGTTGTAGGTTCGATCCCCAGTGAGAGGGCATGCTGGAGGCAGCCGATCTATGATTCTTTCTCAGATGTCTCTCTCTCTCTCTCTCTCTCTCCCCCTCCCCCTTCCTCTCTGAAATCAATAAAAAATATATATTTTTTAAAAATTTGTGTTACCTACTCCATATGGATAGTATTTAAAATAATGGGAGTAAGTAAATCAGCTTACTTAGGAAGTGGATATAGTGGTAAAAAAGAACATGACCCAGCCCTGAGGCTTTCTAAAGCTTCAAGTTCAGAAAATAGAGGAAAATTTAGCAAAGATCAAAAAGATACTATATGTGAAATAAAAAAGGAAATTCAAGAGATTGTGTTATGTCTGAGGTCAAGTGAATGAAAGCAAAGCTTATAAAAAGGAGTGAGGATCTATGTCCCGAATGAAATAAAATGCAGATTGATCACTAAAAAAAATCATACATATGTTGGATTTTAAAGCAATAAAGCTGCTTTCTACTATTCTCTTTTTAAGGTTATAGCCTCATAAGAAATAATTATCATATAATGACTTTACTACTATAAAACTAATTTCCTATTTCAGCATTGATGTGAATACCACATCAATTGATTAAAAGGGATGGAGGAAATAACAGGCATAATTTCTTGTAATGGGTTGAGTCTAGGGAGTCTACCTTTAATAAGAAATAATAAAGACTGAAATGGAAGTTCACGAAAGACTTCAAGAATCCATAGCTCTCACACATACAGATTAAAATTGGAGCTACATATGGGTGATATAAACCACATAAATGTGTATTTGGGGGTATATTAGCAATTTATGCTGGAGGATGTCAATGAAAGAGCATATTGAAACTTGATATATATGCATTTTGTATTTTCCCTTTTAGGAAAGGGTATTTATATGCGAACAACCAATTTAACAATTTTCCTGTAATTAAATCGCTAACATGATAAATTTAGTAATACCAAAACACAGTGAATTAACACAGTTTGAGTGCAGAGGCTTATGAAGTGCAGAGACTTCATTACTGACTTCTCAGTACTAAGTTTCTGCTCCACTGTCTGAAAAAATTAATTTTTCATTATCATCTATTAGGTGGGTGGTAAAATATCCTTTGGACCACGTTGACAATAAGGTCATATTTTGCATGAGGTGAGAACATGGGGAATATGCCACCTCTTCTACTAGAGAAGATGGGAAGTGTGATTTGATTAGCTTACTTCTTTGTTTAAAAAAAAGTTAAGACAACAGTAGAATTCTTTTATTATTATAATAAACTAGTGGCCTGGTGCACAAAATTTTTGCACTGAGGGGGGGTTTCCCTCAGCCTGGCCTGTGCCCTCTCACAGTCTGGGACCCCTCAGGGATGTCCACCTTCTGGCATGCCTGGCCAGCCTGGGTGAGAAGCTGATGGCCATTTCAGGCTGCCCACAGTCCCATCAGGGTTCGGGTCCCTAGCCAGCCTGGGTGAGGGGTAGAGGGCTGTTTTAGGCTGCCCACAGCCCCTTCAAGGTTCAGGTCCCTACTGGGGTGTCTGGCTGGAAACAGGTATCTAGAATTTATTTAACTTCTATAATTGAAACTTTGTTGCCTTGGTCCCCCCCCCCCCCCCCCCCCCCCCCTGCTCAAAGCCTG
This sequence comes from Murina feae, assembly GCA_004026665.1. Lineage (NCBI taxonomy): Eukaryota > Metazoa > Chordata > Mammalia > Chiroptera > Vespertilionidae > Murina > Murina feae. Next base: position 12,572 of record PVJC01037990.1, read on the forward strand.
GGTTGCCCTTGGCAACCCAAGGTCCTAGCCTGGCAGGTATCTGGGGTTTGTTTATCTTCTAAAATTGAAACTTTGTAGCCTTGAGAAGAGCTCAGGGTCTGCAGGGCCCTGGCTTCCTCCATTGCCCGGGGCAACTCCAGCTCTGTGGCTGCCACCATCTTCATTGAGTCCATTTGCATATTTGCTCCTGATTGGCTGGCAGGCGTGGCTGGTGGTCATGGCTTGTGGATGTAATGGAGTGAGGGTCAATTTGCATTTTACTCTTTTATTAGATTAGATGCTTATTTTTATGTTCCAGTGCTTTTTGCTCTATTTGTGCTCAGATTTGGGTTTGAAAGAGTATGTAAAATAACTAGCACCTCATAAAGCACAGATAAAGCCCAGATGAGAATACTTGAGGACTTTATTATTATATCTGCTTCCCCTGACTGAGTTCCTTTTAAGGCAGTCACTGGTAGATAGACATGTATATTACTTCACTGAAATATCATAGCGATCTTGAAAAATAATTGTCCTCATTTGTACATGAGAAACTAAGGTTCTGTGAATTTAATAGAGTTGTTTAGCTAAGACATTGAAGTGCTTTAATAAGGGAGAAATAATGATTTTGTCAAAGCTGCTGAGAGTCTAGGTAAGATGAAAACATATCAATAATTGAATGGGGAGTCATTGATAAATTTGAAAAGAAAGCATTTGGAGTGAAGTTATTGATGAACTTGGTAAGAATGATGGTTTTTGAGTCAAGATAGTAGCCATTCATAGACTTAAATAGAATGATGTCACAAGGAAATGAAAGCCTGATTAGAGAGGATTAAAAACAGAATGGAACATGGGATTTGTAAACAGTAAATACAAACAACTTTTGTGGAGAATGCCTATAGAATAGAACAGATAATTGGTCAATTGTTAGAGCTGTCTAAAGTATACAGTTGAGGAAATGTTTTATAATATTGAACAATTATTGTCTATAATAATAGAAGTGTAATATGCAAATCAACCAAACAACTGAACAACAGAATGACCATCTGGATGACCTTCCAGATGACCATGCTATGAAACCCACTAGTACCAGGCCAGCCAAGGCAGTTATGATCCAATCGGTAGGGGCCCGGCCATTACCCCATTATTGCCCTGCAGAGGGAGGCCCAGACCACCGACTAACAGGGTGATCAATCAGTCGGGGGCTCCATGATCACCTCAAAGAGGGAAGCCCAGGCTACCCAGCGGCAGCGCCATGGTAGATAGGTGGGGCCTCCCTCTGCAGAGTGATCAATCGCGGGGCTCCTGGACTGTGAGAGGGCACAGGCTGGGCTGAAAAACCCTCCCCTGCCCCTTAGTACATGAATTTTGTGCACTGGTCCCCTAGTATTTTTATACGTTTAATATGTGCTGTTGAAACCCAAAACAATGATGCAAAAGAAATAAGTACAAGTGAATTTTAAAATATATTTTATTGATTTTTACAGAGAGGGATAGAGAGTTAGAAACATCGATGAGAGAAAAACATCGATCAGCTGCCTCCTGCACATTCCCTACTGGGGATGTGCCCGCAACCAAGGTACATGCCCTTGACTGGAATTGAACCTGGGACCTTGAGTCCACAGGCCGACGCTCTATCCACTGAACCAAACTGGTTAGGGCTAAGTGAATTTTTAAAAATTTAGATATAAGCAGAAAGAAGAACTGTTCTGACTTTGCAAAAGGAGGCAAGGCCAAATATATAGCAATATATGTGTACCAAAATAAAGATGTTTTTATGAACAATTAAGTTGATTTTACTTTCTTGGAGAAGTTAGGCGGGAAGTCACTGATTAAGCATAAGATGCTGAGATGTTAAAGTAAGGCTCCTTTGCCAGTGTGAGGAAGTTAACTATTAGGGCAGTATGATCACTTTTGAGAGCTCACTTGAAATCTGTGGTTTTGAAAGTGAAGTGAGGGTGTTCTGCATAGTTGTATGTTCCTATAAATAAATTCATGTGAGTTGGTGTAGCCTGATTGATGTATTCTGCAAGTTAGAATAAAGATTTAATTTAACTACAGTTCTTGGCATGAAGAAGAGAGACTGTTATGAAATGGCTATAGTAATAGATTATGAAAAATGAGATATTTAAGGAAGGAGGAAAGTCCATGAGGTGGATATCAACTGAAATTCATTAAGAATTTGAAGAAATTTAGACATGCTAGAAGTAGTGAACAATATAGTAGCTGGAAATTTAGGAGGTGCTATTGAGAGAATGAGATGCTTGAAATGCTATTTTTCTGAGATGGTGTACTTATATTTGGTTATGAGTATCCAGGAGAAAAGCAAAGTAACTGTGAAGAAAAAGATGTTTAGAACTGCTCAGGCAGAAGGAGCAGAGGCACCAGAGTATTGGCTGTATTTTCTTCATAGATGTTGAATGATTTCAAACCACGTGTATATTTTGAGGTTGGAGAAGTAAAATGATGGAACTGGTGAGAGGCACAGAGAATAATCAGTATATCCTCAGGTCATGTCGTAGATAATGTGGGGGAGAAAAATGTAGGTATCACCTTGAGAAGACTGGAACCCAGTTTCTTTAGTGGGCAGCTTGGGTTCAGTTATAGCAAGGAAAATATTGGAAACTGGAGAATTTATATTTGAGATTTTATAAATAATATTTTAAGAGTTCCTGAGGACATAGTGTGATTTGTGGGGAGATAAGAGTAGTGTAGAAGATAATGTCTGCTAGAAGGATAAACTAAAACTATGGTGACATGAGATAAGATAATGAAGGCTGACCTGGAAAGTTACAGTTTTGATGGTTACTGATATAAAAAGATACATAAAACATGATGAGATTGAGATAATTTTTAGAGAAAATGGAAAATTGGTTTTAGTTATAGGTCTTTTAATAGTGTTTTTCATGAGTCATTAGTGCTAAAGTATGGACAAGGACAGACACTTGGGCAAGAGGGTGGCGGAAGGAAGTCAGGGAGTCAGGTAGGGGAAAAGAACAAGTATGTATAAAACAACACCAGAGCTCATGTTATATTCAGAAGAGAATCAAAAGTAGTGCTGGCCTGATGCTCTGTGCCAACTTAGATGTCTTTGCTAAAGATGACCTGCTTAACATGAAGTTTATTCCAAACCATGGGCTGCTGATGAGCCTATCTATACATGGGGCTAAGTGGTGGAAACTAGACTAAGAAGGAAAAACTCAGATAACTTAATTTTTTCCTTTTCTTTTGTCCTTTTTCTAGAATACCACTGAATTGCTGCTCTAGATAACTCACATCACATTTCTTTACTTCTTGATATGTTGTCCAATGGCAACAATGTTTTGAAAGATAAATGAGTTATTGCAATATGTAGAGTTGACAGTAATGCTATAATATATGCAATAAGCATTTTGCAAATATAATTTTTCACTAATTAGATGTTTACTTTTATAATTTTTTTCTAGTTATTTTATCTGTTTTTAAAAGGAAATGATAAATAGATTATTTCAATAACAACATTTTAAGAAAGAGAAATGTTTATTATGACAAATACAATTATCTTCAAAGTTTATAGTTTATATTAGAGGCCCAGTGAACAAATTTGAGCATGGATGGGGTCTGGCCAGCTTGCTCTGATCAGGGCTAATTGGGCTGGGCCAGCCATGGGGAGGGGATGAGGATGAGGTAGGTTGGATAGCTGATTGGAGAGGGGGGCCGATTGGGGGCAGGGCTGGCTGGGGGAAGGGGCCAGCCACCCCCTCCCCAATCTGGGTGGGTGCAAACAGGGCTGGCGCCTTTAGTGTGTGGGAGTAGCAGTGGCTGGAGTGGGGCTGCCAACAGACAGGGGACTGGGGGCCATGGTGGGAGGGGTTGGGCGGGGGTGCAGAGGATGTGCTAAGACCCACCCCTGCGCCCACCACAGCCTCATGACCCACAGTTCCTTTCAAGATGCACAAATTCGTGCAGTGGGCCCCTTGTATATCTATAAAGACCTATATGTTTTTGCCTGAAACAATATTGATAATCACATAGTAAGGCCTTAATACATTGGTGTTTGCTAGAAAGTAATAACACTATTATTTTGCAAGATATATTTTATCTTTATGATGGCTTTTACATAGACTTTATTATTTTTCTAATTTATTAATGAAAAATTAACCTTAAATTAACTTGTAATTGACAGAGGCAGATCAATGCACTAGTCCTATTGAAACCAGAAGGTGGGTGTTTGCATTTGAGTTCATTGGATCACGAAATCGAAGAATGAAGACACAGACAAAAAAATGGTTGTGGGAGGCAAAGTTTGTTGAGAGAAGCCAGTCCTGGGAAAGGTGCAGCTTGGTTCCAGGAGCAGAGCAGCATCCAGAGCTTCCTTTCCTTGTTACAGTCGGGCATGGTTCTGTCTCCAAGCTAAT
>PVJC01037991.1:0-16956 GCA_004026665.1 Murina feae
AAAATTTGGAAACAGCCTAAGTGCCCATCAGCCGATGAATGGATCAGAAAACTGTGGTACATCTACACAATGGAATACTATGCTGCTATAAAAAGGAAGGAGTTCTTAGCATTTGCAGGTGTAGGGATGGAGCTGGAGAACATAAGGCTAAGTGAAATAAGCCAGTCAATGAAAGAAAAATACCACATGTCCTCACTCATCTATGGATAATAATAACCATTATAAACTGGTGAACAAAAATGGATACAGAGGCAGAGCAGCATCAAACAGACTGTCAAATTATAGCAACAAGGACAGGAACATTGGGGGGGGGGGGTAACAGATCAGCCAAGGGACTTTGGTGCGTGCATTTAAGCATAACTAATGGACACAAAACACTGGGGGGTAGGGAAGGCTGGGGGAAGGGCAGGGGGAAAAAGAGATATATGTACTAATCTTTATAAAACTTTATGTAATAATAAAAAAAAGATTTTGGTGTCCAACAGTTCACATATACTCAGTTTTCCCCCTTCTGCCTAAGTATTCTTCATTCGCCTTTAAAATATGTCTGTATTAGTATATATATTATAAGCCTCTACATTTGTACATAGAAGAACACTTAAAGTCAAGTTTCTCTGCTTTAAATAAATGCTTTTTAAAGTGCCAAAAATAAATAAATAAAAATAAAAGAGTAATATGCTAATTGCATCACTCTGCTACATCCCAAGCCACACCCACCAGCCAATCAGAGCGACTATATGCAAGTTAACCCAACCAAGATGATGGCAGGCAGCCATAGAGCTAGAGCAAACAGGGGGCTTGGTTGCCCCAGCGATGGAGGAAGCCAGGCTTCCTGTCTGCCTAGGCCGGCTGTGGCCTCCGCTCAGGCAACAAAGTTTCAATTATAGAAGATAAATAAATCCCAGATACCAACTTCCAGCCAGCCTCACTGAGAGCTTGCAAACAGCCATCAGCCCCTCACCCATACTGGCCAGGCATCCCAGCAGGACCTCCCACCCTTAAGGGGCTGTGGCCAGCCTGCAAATAGCATCAGCCCTCACCCAGGCTGGCCAGGCATCCTAGGGGGGGACACTCAACCTGAAGGGACTGTGGCCAGCCTGCAAACAGCCATCAGCCACTCACCCAGGCTGGCCAGGCACCCTAGCAGAACTCCCACCCTGCTCCAAGACACCCTTCAAGGCAAATCAGCAGGCCCCCACCCATGCACTAGGCCTCTATCATTATATATAATAAAAGAGTAATATGCAAATTTACCCTAACAGCAGAATCACTGGAAAATGACTGGTAACTATGACACACACTGACCACCAGGGCCCAGATGCTCAATGCAGGAGCTGCCCCTGGTAGTCAGTGCACTCCCACAGGGGAAGCTCTGCTCAGACACAAGCCAGGCTGATGGCTGCCAGTACAGCAGTGGTGGTGGGAGCCTCTCCTGCCTCCTCAGCAGTGCTAAGGATATCCGACTGCAGCTTAAGCCTGCTCCCTGCTGGCAAGTGGACATCCCCCAAGGGCTCCCGGGTTGCCAGAGGGACGTCTGACTGCCAGCTTAGGCCCGATCCCCCCAAGAAGTGGGCCTAAGCCAGCAGGTGGACATCCCCTGAGGGGTCCGAGACTGCGAGAGGGCACAGGCCCGGCTGAGAGACCTCCCCCCAAGTGCACAAATTTTTGTGCACCGGGCCTCTAGTCTTTAATAAATGCTTCTTAATTTGTACACCTTTGGCCAATTTCCAGAGTATTTTCATGGTTGTTTAGACAACTTTGTCCAGATTTTCATCCAAGGAGCAAAAAAATCATAGAGGCAGATTAACCCAGTTTAATATTCAGAGACCCAGATTAAATAGAACTCCATGGAATGCAGGCTATAGTCCTTAGAGGCCCATGACATTTAAATATCTAAGAATATGTTTCCCAAACTGTAGACCCTGGATCAGTAGTAGAATCACACACTGGTCATGCTTCTTAAAAATTCAGACTCATTGCTTCTATTCTCAGATATTTTGATATTCAGATAGTTCGCATACTACAGCTTGAGAACCAAAGACCTAAGGCAGTAGATCTGCAGAAGTCAAGTTTTAAAAAGGAAATTGCTAAGATTGAAAATAAATGGCATCAAAATTAGTCATTACTACTTCATCATGAAAGACTCTGTCCCACTAAGCATTTACTGTTTGTTAGCCTTCCTTATTTTAATGAAAGCCCTAGTGGCCCAAAAGCAAACTCGCATGTAATATTTTAAATTCATTAATTAATTAATTTCATTTTATTATTATAATAGCTTTATTAATTCAAAAGAATGGCACAGTGCATTTAGGTACAATTTTGTAAGTGCTCAAGTTGCTGGTCTTCATGATTTATACATTCTTTACTTTATTTCTTTTTTTTTATTACCATTTATTCCCCCATACCCTCTTCCACCTCTACCTACTACTTCCTCTCCCTCCCACAATCACCACACTGTTGTCTATGTCTGTGAGTTCGTTTTCTTTTTTGCTTAACACCTCCCCCTCACCAGAGCTGTCTGCCTGCTCTCCGAGTCTGTCTATATGCAGATTGGTGTAGCCATTGTGGAAAGCAGTATGGAGCGACCTCAAAAAATTCAAAATAGAACTCCCTATACCCCAGCAATTCCACTTCTGTGAATTTATCCAAAGAAGCTCAAAACACTAATTCAAAAGAATATATGCACCTCTATGTTCATTGCAGCATTATTTACAACTAGAGGCCCAATGCACGAAATTTGTGCAAGGGGCTAGGCCTTCGCAGCCCTGGTTTCATCTGGAAGATCATCTAGAAGTCGTTCGGCTGTCTGGTCTAATTATCATGTCACACTTTTATTATTATTAATAGCCAAGATTGGGAAGCACCTCAAGTGTCCATCAATAGATGAGTGGATATAGCAACTGTGGTACATTTACACAATGGAGTACTACTCAGCTATAAAAAGAAAGAAAACTTTACCCTTTGCAACAACATGGACCTGGAGAACATTATGCTAAGTGAAATTAAATACCATATAATTTCACTCATGTGAAATTTAATGAACAAACTGAACTCACATGGAATTTTTGAAGAGGTTTTCAAAGAGGCAGATTTCACACTGTATTGCAGCTATTGTTTACCTCTCACAGACCTTAGACCATGGGACAAGATAAGTAACTTGCCCAAGGTCACACAAGTGCAGGCAGACTCAGACAGAGCATTGACAGGAGGAGGAAGGAGGGGATATAAAGCTCATGGATATACAGTATTCACTTGACAATAATTGTGGAGAGAAGGAGAGGAAAGAGCAGGAAAGGTAAGACCTGAAGGGAAATGTAAAGTCACTGATTACAAATTATAGTTCAAAATTTAAATAGTAATAATATTCCCTTATGTATACAGCTTTCCCCAATCTTCAAAATTGTTTCATTTTCATTTTTATTTCTTATTTTCAAACATCCTGTAAGTTGGGCAGGGCAAGCATTATTTTTTTAAATATATTTTTTTATTGTTGATAGTATTACAGATGTCCTCCATTCTTTATTCCTTTATTCTCCCCTCACCTGCCTCCTAGCTCCTACCCACCCCTCCAGGTCGTCACTACCCTTTTGCCCATGTCCATGGGCTATGCATAGAGTAAGTTCTGTGGATTATCTTTTCTCATCCCCCCAACCCCACATTCAGGTATGTCAGTCTGTCCCATACCTCCATGCTTTGGGTCTTATTTTGTTGGTCAATTCATTTTGTTCATTAGCTTCCAAAAATAAATGAGCATTTATTATCTCCAGTCTCTTACATTACCTCAGAATGTTGTTGTCATTTCTTTTTATATAATTATGGAGCCAGATTTCCTGGGTTTAAATCTCTCCTCTGGCATTTACTAGCTGCATGACCTTGGGCATGTTACTTAGCTTCTCTGTGCCTCAGCTTCCTTACGCCCTCTCCCCCCCAAAAAATGATATGATAGCATTACATACTACATGAAGTTTCTCTGAGTATTAAATGAGTTAATATATTTTAAATGTTTATAAGAGGACCTGGAATATATCATGAACTATATATGTTTGATAAATACATAAATTACCAGCTAGGAAACTTCCTAGCTATGTGACCTTAGTCCTCAATGTCTTCATCTAGAAAATGGGGATTATATTACATGCCCTGAAAAATTGTGTTCAATTTGCTCTCTGACATGCATGGTGGGATTGCAAATTGGAGCCAGACTTTTGGAAATATTTGTCTCCATGTATAAAAATCTTTAATTTTTAAAATTGAACACTTAAAATTAATAACTCTAGAAGTGATCCAAAACATGGTGATCAAGGGGTATTTCCCCATGATTAAGGGTTATTGTGAAAGAATTTATAATAACTGAAAGATGAAAGCAACAGCAGAGAAGCTGTTAAGTATTAATATTTTGCAGCCATTAAAAATGATAGTAGGTAATGGGGGGATATGGTTATGTAATACCTTAATCAATAAATAACATTTTTAAAAAGTGATAGTAATAAAGGTGTTACTGTAACATGGAAAATTGCTTATATTATAACCAGATAGTAAATTAAATGCATAGTATAATTTTGTTAGAAAATGTCATTTCTGGTTTTTTCTTAACTGCCAAAATTATAAGTGATTAGTTGAGGTGACAAAATTAAAGTTTTCTTCTTTTTTCTATTTTCCAAACTTTTTATTCTTGTATTTTTAATGTATTTTTATTGATTTCAGAGAGGCAAGAGGAGAGAGAAAAAGAGAGAGAGACATCAATGATGAGAGAGAATCATTGATTGGCTGCCTCCTGCATGGCCCCTACTGGGGATGAGCCCACAACCTGGGCATGTGCCCTTGACCAGAACCGAACCTAGGATCCTTCAGTTTGCAGGCTGATGCTCTATCCATTGAACCAAATGAGCTAGGGCTATTCTTCTATTTTTTTAATATAAGTTTAAATTATACTAATCTGTCTTCTGTCTACATAACAGGCTTAGCATGAGGATTAATGAGACTCTACCATATATGGAAGTGCTTTGTAAACTCAAACATAACAATCTGATGTAAGGTGTTATTATTTCAAGGAGAGTTATGTACAGTGTGAACAGACCTACATGTGGATTAAATGGCACTGCTGTGCAGTGCTTCCCTCATTTTCACATCAGGACAACAACAGAAAATGAAAATGTTTGGTAACACACAGAGGAAGATGAATTAGGCTTCTTGTAGCCAGAGCAACGGGCAAAGGTTCTGGCCACACCAGGCCCTGCCCCACCTGAGGATGAGAGGACCTATATCTCTGCATGCCAATCAGGAATCTCTGCTCTATTGACCTTACACTTTTTTTAAAGGTCAAGAAATATAGAGTCCAGAGATCCAAATGACCTTGGATATTTTACTTCACCTCTCATTTACAAGTGGAGACAGCAGTATTCCTTTCCTTCCTGGCCTCAGAGGGTCAAGTGCGTATCAAATAAAATGATGGATGTGAAAGTGCTTTGTTTGGAAAGAAAGGAGATAAGAACACGTGGTAACCGCTGTTATTCTTTCACATGGGACTTCAACATTAAGGAGACTACAAGCCAGTATGCTTTCAAATGATACACAGATGCTGCTCATTCATTCTGCAAGTGCTTATGAGTGCTCCCTGCTTACAAAACACTGTGCTTGATGCTGAGAATCAAAATTTCCTGTTCTCCTAAGAAAAAACTGATTGGATCTTTGGCCACAATAGGGTGACCAGACGTCCCACTTTTGGTGGGACAGTCCCGATTTTTAACAAATTGTCCCACGTCCCATGGCGTTTTAAAAAATGTCCCGATTACTCTTTGTAATATTTTAAGTAATAATAAAAAAAGGAAAAAAAAAGAAAAAGAAAGAACCCCCCCACCCCCCCGTCAATGGTGTACCGCTTTAAATCTGGTCACCTTACATAGCAACAAGTAACCCCTGTTAAACCCATTTCTTTTGCCAGTGATGCTATGAAAGCCAGCCAACCAGTGGTAGCCCCATGCCTGGAAAAGACAGCAAATACCCCCCAATGCCATGTTGCCATAGCTAAAGATGTAAAGTCTGTAAACACGTCTGCTTCTGACGTTCACTGATTCCTGAATTCCACATTTTCCAAAAACCCTCCACAAGATAAACTCTGCATTTCTCAGAGAATCTACACCTTTTAAGTGTAGCTCTTGTTTGCTTAAGCAAGCAATAAATTCAGCTTTTATTTAATGTATTTGTATTGATTTTAGAGAGGAAGGGAGAGAAAGATAGAAACATCAATGATGAGAGAGAATCATTGATGGGTTGCCTCCTGCACACCCCACACTGGAGATTGAGCCTGCCACCCAAGAATTTGCCCTGACCGGGACTTGAATTGTGACCTCCTGGTTCATAGGTTGATGCTCAACCACTGACTTACGCCGGCTGGGCAATAAATTCACCTTTTTATTTCAGCCATTGAGTAACAGCCTTCAATACTACTGAAAGATGTTACATAAATGAACCAAATATGGTCTCTGTATTAGCCCTATGTTGTTGACTTCTTCACAGCAGGCTGGGATCTGTTAGCTCAAAAGCCAATAGGCACCACACTCAAATTTGGACTCATCCAATTGTTTTAAATATAGCCTCAATTGGCAGATGTTTTAGCCTACTTGTTTTATATACCCTGCGACTTCACCTAACATCTGTTAGGCATAGATAAGATAAACCCTACATCTATGAAAGACCACAACCCACTGCTGCCCTACAGAGCTCTCTGACCCAGAGGATCCCCATCATGCTGCTGAGCAACATTGCAATGACATGTAAGCTTCCTCTCCAATTCCCCTCTTCCCTGGAAGTCCCTTGACATTCTCACCTCCTCCCTTTCTGGGCAGTGACCCCTATATGGTGGCCTTTGGAAGGTCTCGGCTATAAGGGACTTCTCTATCCCTACTCCAAACCCACCATGCAAACCTGTCAAATTGGAATGCAAATAAATCTTTATTGTGTGTCACTGCCACCTCGTGGTCATATATTTTATCCTTGATCAGCCCTCATATGCCTTCAAACTTACTGCAGAGAGGAATCAGCCTGGCTTGACCTTCTGCCCTCCTGGAGTTCTCAAGTTGATGGGGAGTTATAACAAATTCATTCACATTAGTTGCCAGTTGATAGAAATAAACTACAAGTGGTCACATTTTGGAGGAGGTAAGAGGTCACTGTGGACAAGGAAGTATCAGGGCAGCTTCCTGGAAAATGTGGAAATTGAACTGAGTAGTGAGATGACTAAGTAGAGAAAATGATACAAAAATCAAAATTTAAAACCAGGAGAAAACAGATCAAGCTATTCATCAATAGAGTGAATTTGAAAATTCTAAATCTTTTTCAAAAACCTAATATAATTAGGTTCCCTAATTCTGGCCAAATACTGAAAACTCATTTCTACCAAGTGGCTCTGTATGTAAATAATGTCTCAAAGGCTCTTTCCCCCTTAAACGTTCACTTAGAGTTAGAACACTGCACATGGAAATAGCCCCAGGCTAAGTAATGTGTGGATCACGATATAGACCAGTCTGATTACCCACCTGTCCCTGGGTCTACATATCCCCAGAGAGAAATAATCTTTATAAACACAGAGGAAAGATTACATCCCACCATGGCTTTTCAAACACAAAAGAAATGTTCATGAACACTCTCTGATTTCACCAGTAACAACAGTTGTTCACAGGAAAATAAAACCATCCTGCCCCCTCCCCATGCTGTCCCCAGTCTTCCAAAGGCTTCCCACTGCCCTGATCAGGTTATCCTCCTTGAAACAAAGTAACTTTTAATAAAGTGGGTCGCTGGCAGGGAGAACCTGATATGATCACACACCTGTTATAATAGGATTTAATTCTGCTTCAGATGTGGTTTTAATAAAAAAAGGATTGAGAAAATCGAAAATAAATTACATTGAAAGGTCAGGCTTATTGCTTGTACTGTTATGTTAACTCCCCCACCGACACTTTTAGAGACTGTATTTATGAGACCTTTTGATTTCAAAAAGAGAGATATAAAATGCATCTACAATTTCCCTATTATTTGCAGTGGTATTTCATTTTCAAGTGTCAATTCTACGCACTTAAGTATGGCATTCTTTAACCGGAGTAAATCTAAAAAGTATGAGTTGTTTACAGAATGCTGTTATTCAATATATTAATAAAACAAGCATCTCTATCCAGTGGAAAGTTAGAAAATTCCTTCCAGAGTTGATACAGCATGCTAATTCACTTTGGTGCATGTGGAGCATTTATTAAGAATGTGTTGACTTCTAATTTGAATGGATATATTCCTCTGATACAGCATCTCCTCTGCCAGAAGAAAAACCTGCTTGACTTAGTAACTAGGGATGGATAGGTCCACCCAAGGTTATTTTCCAGATCTTTCTAATGGGACATTCAAGTATATATAGTGAGTCTGTTGATTTTTTTTTTACTCAACTCCAAATTAACTAGAAGTGTTAACATAAGCAATTTCAAATGTCCTTCCTTGTTCCTAGTTTGGTTTCATGATCCATCCATCAAATGTAACAGAATGTGGAAGCAGACTTCTCCTATTGCACCCAAATAGGTGACTATAGTCTAAAACTAAATAACAACAACAATAATAATAATAGCCAGTGTGGCTCAGTGGTTGAGTGTTGGCCTAAAAACCAGGAGTTCACAGTTCAATTCCTGGTCAGGGCACATGCCTAGGTTACAAGCTCAATTCCCAGGAGGGGGCATGCAAGAGGTGGCCAATCAATGATTCTTTCCCATCATTGATATTTCTCTCTCTCTCCCTCTCCCTTCCTCTCTGAAATCAATAAAAATATATTTAAAACAATAATAATAGTAAATAATGAATACTTGCATGGCATTTATTATGTACCAGGCAGTGTATTAAATACTTCTCAAACCTTAATCTAATTAGTCCTCATAAGTAGATAATATCTACCTTATCATGTAGATATTATTACTCCCCCCCCCCCATTTAGAGATGAAGAAACTGAAGCACAGAAAATTTAAGTGAGCTGCCTAGTAACACACAGTTTGTACATGGAAGAGTCAGGATTTGAAAACAGGCACTTTAGCTCCTGAAATGTCTTGCAGCCTAGACTCTCATTCTAAAGACAGTCACCAACAAATGGGACTATGTATTTCCCTTAGGGTTTATTGGACATACTCTCATCTACTATGCTCTACTACCCTCCACCACCAGGCTACTCTCCTGAAGCCTGGAGGAAGAGATGAGGGCATGTTATTGGTATTTTCCTCTCAGTAGAAAGAGGAAGAAGTTTGTCTCTCCTCTCCACTAGAGCCAAGTGAAGTAATGGTTGGGCCCCCAAGAGAATCTCTCACAGATTTTGGGAAAGCCTAAAAGGAGTAAAGACTGGTATCTTGCTCCCCAGTAGTATGCTTGAAGAGCTATAAATCCTACGTACGTACCTTCATGTATTTGGACAGAATAATGTGAGACTCCTTAAGAGAATGTGGCATAGGTTCTATAAAGGCAGAGGCCATATGTGAATATTGATGCTGGGATGTGCTCCTCACCTGCAGATTTCTGAAGCCAGGTGACTTCTTGGAGTACTCCACTCTGGGAAAAGATGAAAGGACTGTAATATAATGTAACTTGGACAAGAATGAGATGATACTCCCACCCTAGATCCCTGCCGCCCTTAATAGTCACAGAAAGGGACTACAGCAGTTCTATGACATCATGTAAAGGAACACAGAGTAGAAGAGCAGGAGCCTTAGTGCTATCCAGGTAGTTTCAGGGTCAGTAGTCAAGCAACCCACCTAGTGAAGAGGTTGGGCACATGAACTTCTGGGAATTCCTGCAAAACACCAGGGTGCCCTGCTCTGAGAATGTTCTCAGTAACAGAAGGCACGTCGCAGAACTAACTACCACTCCCATTGAAGCCACATATGCCACCTGTGTGCAGAGAAGGTAGCCCAGCAGCAGAAGCTCCCAACAAGACCTAGAAGAAATCTAACAAGGGCAAGGCCAAGGGCATCCCCCTGGCCCAAATAGACAGTTAGAGAACAATACCAGAGGAGCTATATTATAAACAGGAGAGGGAAAAAGAATAGAGAATATTACACCTCTGCATCTATACAGACCCATCCACATAGCAATCTTTGAATCAGATACGAGATTGGAATTTTTCAATAGACTAAATTATACTAACTGAAAAGGACTAAAGGTTTATGAATACAAAAGAAGAACTCAACAAACCAAGGTTTGAATCAATGTACAGAAACTATGAAACCTTTATATGTTAATACCCATACCAAGTTAATATTCCACAGTGAACCAGTTACATCAGAATTCCATTGGAGAGAGCAGGTGACTCTTTAGAGGGCTATAGGAGTATGGAAAGTCTCTTCATGTCTTTTACTTCAAATTTTACAGGTCTACATAAACTTCCTGAGTTGTAGTTCATTTTCAGTTTGGCATTCTTGGATTTATGAGCAACAAGTGTTGCCCAGACCACCAGCCTAGGGTAGAATGTAGTCACACATAAACTTACAAAATCATCCTTCTCTGGCTCAGAATTGGAGGAACACTGGCCCCATCCAAATTCCTCCTTCTGGCTTAAATTAGCTATGGTGAAGGGTAGAGGAGGAAGGATCCTTGGGGTGTTTTGAAATTTTTGCCTTAGGTCTTATTTTCACATGGCTCCTGGAGACTAGGTTATGACCACTCTCTCCGGGGCCTACCATATTTTCACTGCCCAAAGAATCTTCTGCTAATTGTCATAATGCTCCACCTTCATGATACTGCTAGTGCCACCACCACCACAGCAGCAGATCTCACGCTTCAGTAATGCATCAGGATGTGCTAGTACATTCCAGATACTACGTGGGAACCTTCTCTCCCTTAGAACACTGACATTTGTCCCCAAGAAATATGCTAGCAGCCTATATGAGTGTCAGCCTACCACACTATACTTGAAAATCCCTCTTTCACATCCTAGCATTGTCCGCACACTAAGCTGATGGACTTCAACTCTCTGTTACCAGGTGAGCTCCTAATAATATTAGATAGGTATTGTGCAAATGCTGTGTGGTCAAGGACTGTGAAAATTGCTGCATTATCACACTGAATCCTCAGAACTGCTCTATTAGGAAATGCCTGGTTAGGATCAATTTTACATGGAAAAATAGAAATGAAAAGGAGTAATAGTGGCTTAAACAACATGGGGCTTAGTTTCCTCTCATGTTCAAATACAGTTGGTATATTGTCCTCTTGTGTCAGAGGCCTAGACTCCTATTTCATTGCTCCATCTTGTTTCTTCCATCCCCATTGTTATTTCATGGTCCTGGTTGGCTCCTGGGGTTTTATTTATAATGATCCAATTCTATCCATAGAAAGTAAAAATAAAAAATGAGAAGGGCTTGCTCACTCTCTTTAATAACACTTATTGGAAGTTGCACGGATTGATTCTTCTTATAATTCATTGGTCGTAACTCAGTCACATGGTCAGACTCAACTGCAAGAGTAGCTGGGAAATGTAGTCCTTATTCTGGATGCTCATGTAGCCTGCTAAAGAGCTGAGGTTCTATTGTTGATGAAGAAAGGGAATATATTGGGAGACAGTTAATCCCTAGAATAGGTAGGTACAAGAATCCCACCTATGACTGTGCATTTTGTAGATTTTTAAAAAGCTGAGAGATAGGTGGAAGATGAAATCTAGCCATTGCCCACTTAGCTAAACCAGTATGCCATAGTTCAAGGTTTAGTCATTTCAGAAGAAGAGGTGCCTTATTGTATCAGGTTGAACCATATGAATTATCATTTTCATAGATTAAAAATGATGGAATATTGGCCTGACTGGGTAGTTCAGTTGGATAGAACATCATCCCAATACATCAAGGTTGTGGTTTCAATCTCTAGTCAGGGCAAATACAAGAATCAACCAATGAATGTATAAACAAATAGAACAACAAATCTCTCTCTCTCTCTCTCTCTCTCTCTCTCTCTCTCTCTCTCTCTCATCAATAAATTTTAAAAAATAAAAAAATGATGGAATATCAGCTATTTCATATGATTCAACTTCTTAATATAACCATACCAATATTCTGCCTGATGGTGATACGTCCCCGTTCCCCAATGACTAAATGCTCAATGTTTAATAATCAGTAGGGTGAACCCTTATTAGTAATATTTGCTGATTTCCATGGTACAAATACTCCCACCATGGCCAATCTCAACCACCAACTTGACTTCACTGAACACAGAGTTGGGAAGATATATGCAATAGTACACCATACATTATAAATAAATAATTTTGAGCGCATACACTATAGTAAAATACCATCAGTTCATTATGAGATAATGAGTATTTATTTTTAACATAATTTTAATTATATGTTTATATAACTTAAGTTTAAAAATTTTTAATAATAGCTGCATTTAAAACTTGGGTTAAAAAAAAACAAAAAAAACCCACAAAACCTATAAAGTTTACCATGGGATCTTATAATCCAGAATGAGCCAGCTCTAGCACATCCTTAGTACCATAGTTCAATTATCCAGCCCAGCAAATTCCTTGCTTCCTTCTCTAAACCAATACCTAGCCAGCCATCTCTCTAGCCCTCCAGATGTATATGAGTTAATTCAATATTTATAGCATGGCCTACATCTTGGGATCTTGCTCTGTCCAAATATTACCAGTTCTTTAACCTCTACTATTTATCTTTTTAGCCTATATTATTCTGCCTGGTAATAAAATCTGTACGTACTCCGCACAGGGTGAAGTCCATATTTCCTTAATTTATTTATTCTAAAGCAAGTACATTTGTCTTCTAACTTCAGAAAGGGTCTCTTATCCTCTTTTTAGGATCCAACACAGATATCAGCTCCATTTTCTCCTGCTCCCCACCCCCACTCATATTCCTGAGACCAAACAAAAATCTCTATCTTGTCAGCCATTCTTACTCTCTGTAGAGGAAACCTAACATTTTGTCCTTGTGGTCAAATTTATCCACCCATCCATCCAGGAAATGTATTCCCATATTCTCCTTGGCTAGTGTCATCACCTTCATTGTGGCATTAGATTAAACATTTAAAAGTTCATATAAGACCCTTCATAAAGTCCATATGAGTCCATTTCTGGGGACTCCAAGTTTGGTCACTCCCTACCTCATACTTGACATTTCAGCAAAACACTAAAAAGCCTAGAGCACTTATACTCTCCCAGTTGTTTCTTGTCTGGTACTGCTGCCTCAAATGCCCTCTTTC
This sequence comes from Murina feae, assembly GCA_004026665.1. Classification (NCBI taxonomy): domain Eukaryota; kingdom Metazoa; phylum Chordata; class Mammalia; order Chiroptera; family Vespertilionidae; genus Murina; species Murina feae. The sequence continues at coordinate 13,219 of PVJC01037991.1, forward strand.
CCTCTCCTTCATGCTACATATCATGTTCACTTGTCAAATGCTTGTTTGTGTCTCTTCACCTCCTCCATGAAGCCTTCCCTGATACCTTGAGGCAGAATGAATGTCTCCACTGCACAGCTTCTCTATTATGTACATATTTTTAGTATTGTGTGACATATAGGGTGACAAGATTTAGCCAATAAAAATATAGTAAACCCAATTAAATGTAAATTGTAGATTAATAATGAATAATTTTAGTAAAAGTATGTCCTGTGTGATATTTGCGATAGATTTATGTTAAAATTGTTTCTTGTTTATCTAAAATGCAAAGTTAACTGGGCATTTGGTATTTTATCTGGCAACTCTAGTAACACTACATTAACATTTGTGTCTGGCAGCTCATTTATGTGTTCCTTGAAGGCAGGGATTTGGGCTTGTTCACCTGTTTCCTTAGCACCATGCAGTCTTAGCACATAGTAAGTGCTCACTAAATGTTTTGGAAACTATATTTGGGCACTGCTTTGTACCATTTGAATAGGTTTACATATATCATCTTGACTCTCACAAAAAACAATGAGGTAAAAGAACCCCAGATATTATTATCTTTATTGTACAGACAATAAAACTGGGGGCCAGAGAGAAGTGATTTACACAAGACCATACAGTGTGGCCACAATAGAGCCAGAACTGAGACCAGGTCATCCTGAGTTCCTAGTTCTTTTTACTAAACCACACTGCTGTTTTTTTGTATGTGGCCACAGATTTTATGCAACTTTGCAATTTTCAGAACTATTTCCAAGCTTTAAATAAATGATCATACTTACTTTGGTTTTAAATGATATTAGTCCTCCATTGGTATAGCAGTGACTTTAATATAGCTTGAGGTGCTTGAAATTGTGTCTAGTGAATTTTTAATTAGATATCAATCAAATCGAGAGACTGGTTATAAAGCATCATTTTCCAGTAAAGTCAGCAACATGGTAAATGATTTTATTGGTAAACCATGAGCTTTCTTTACATATTTATTATTATTATGTCAATACAGGTTTCCTCTATCTGCGTATGTATAGCAGTTGACAATATCAGCCACATTATTAGTTTGGTTTCCTCTGCTTGCCTAGCTTTTCAGTTGTGGTAAGTGAAGTCTGTATTCCCTGTCTCAGCACTTTTGACAAGTGGAATTTACAGTAAAACTTATCTTAACTTGTACCCAAGTAATGAGCCCTTTGTAAGCTGAAAATTTTCTGCACTTAGCTCTTATGGAAAAAGGAGGCAATTGTATGAAAATGGATTGACAAACATTTTTCTTTTCCCCAGAAACGTCTGACACTGGTCTATTGTGTCCAATTTCCTGTGCTACTTATTTCCATTTAGAGTTCTAAATAGTAATGGGTGATCAGAACCTTGGCCTTTACGAAGGGTCCATCTCTTTACTAAGTTCTAAGAGGTTCAAAAGAAGCAGAAAGAAATAAACTTTTATCAAATGACAACTATGAGACTCTCTGGAAAAAAATTCTCAAAAAAACCACAACTACAATAACTGGTGACTGTGGCTGTCTCCTAGGAAGGAAAATGGGTGATTAGGGGACAGGAATGAGAAGGCTTATTTTTGTACTACATTCCCTTGTGTACAATTAAAAAACTTTTATTATGCACCTGTATTAATTAAAGAAATCAAACATTGTTTTAAATGCCCACCATGTTCTCTGCATAATTTAATACATGCTCACAATGACCCTTTAAGATAAAAAGTATCTCTGTTTTTATAGAGAGAAAACTTGGCTCAGAGAATTTAAGTAGTTTGCCTCAGTTCATACTAGTTAAGTGAGGGAACCAGAATCTAAACAAGGGTTGGTCTCATTCCGAAGCTATGTTAACTATGCTGCTCCCTCAAAAAAGGTGAAAACCTAGTATTTGTCCTCAAAAACAATCTTTCCCGGCCATCATGGCTCAGTGGTTGATCATTGGCCTATGAACCAGGAGGTCAGTTTGATTCCAGTTTATAGCATATGCCCAGGTTGTGGGTTCAGTCCACAGTGTGGGACATACAGGAGGTAGCTGATCAGTGATTATCTCTCATTTTTATATCTCTCTCCTCTCTGAAATCAATAAACATATATTTTTTTTTAAGAACAATTTTGATGGACAACTGAGACATTAAACTCTGGAGTTAATTACCATATTTTACTGATTCTAAGAAACACATTTTAAATGTTCTAAAATTAGGATGTGTCTTCCAAAGGATGGCATGTTGCAGTATATTTGTTATTGTTTTATTTTTCTTAGTGATTTATAAGATGATGGTATGTTTTCCACCAATGGTATTTTTTAATGTATTTGTATTGATTTCAGGGTGGAAGGGAGAGGGAGAGAGAAACATCAGTGATGAGAATCACTGATCGGCTGCCTCCTGCACACCACCTACTGGGGATCAAGCCTGCATCCTGGGCATGTGCTCTTGATTGAAATCGAGCCCAGGATCCTTCAGTCCACAGGCCGACGCTCTATCTGCTGAGCCAAACCAGCTAGGACTCCCAATGGTATCTTGAAGTCAAAGAAATAAAGTTCTAATATAATGCAGAGAATCACAAAGTCCAAATAGGCAGCACAAGTAGTAGAAGCTGTAGGACAAGCATGTAAAACTCAAAGGCTAACACAGGCCAAATAAACAAGGCATGCAGCCTGCAGGCCTCGAGTTTGACATGCTTATAAGTTCTAAGGAAGGAGTGTCCCCTTCTTTAAGAGTTGTAAGGGGGGACAGCAAGATGGCGGCATAAGGTAAACACCATAAATGCAGCCGTGAAAAACTATTTTGGAATAACCAAGAAAAGAAAACACGAACACCCCTCACACCCATAGGAAGGCTGGCTGAGTGAAAATCCTACAACTAGAAAAGAGTCTGAGACTCGGAGGAGCGGCGGAAGCAAAGTACAAAGACGAAGGTACGGAGGCGCGCGCACGGGCTCGGGGACGGGGTTGGTGCCAGAGGACGCGGTTCTTTTCCAAAACGGAGAGAGCCACAAGTTCCCAGCGGCTCTGAACTCCAGTTCCAAGCGAGTTTCTGAAGACCCAGACACCCAGAGAAGGGGGACTGACTGGCACCGGGAGGAAATCCAAAGCGGGTTTCTCTCAGCATTGCTTGCAACAAATACCGTGGGACACAGAGACCTGGTGTCTCTCAGTGCAGGGCTGAGAAGTGCCATAGCTATTTGCTCCGCCCTGCCCTGCAAACTCCCCGAGGCCCCGCCCCTCCCTAGCTGCACGCGGCGGTTCGGGTGAAGGGGTGGCAGCGGCGATCCGGTCCGCAGCTTAGAAGATTGTGGACTCCCCGGACGCACTGAGTGCAGCGCGGGCTGTGGGGCAACGGGGCGGCGGAAGACCAGTGGCGCTGTAGCACTGCTATTCGCACTGATCACCGACCGGGAGAGTCGGGGACTGAGAATCGTGCGCAGACCCTATGGCTTGGAGACACCAACCGCAGTAGAAACGCCATTGTGAATCGCTCCACCCCCGGTGACTCTGAGACCCCGCCCCACCCCACCTACAACCACGCCCACCCTACCTACAACCCCGCCTACCTGCCTGCAACATTACCTAAGGGTCTGCAGCTGAGACAGAACTCCAAATCGATCCAAACTCCAAACAACGAGGAGAAAGGCCTGCAGGTCATTTCCCCCCAGTGATACCTCCCAGTGATAACTACAACAAGGCTGTGCACCCAGATTTCAAAGGCATACAACAAGAGTGTCCACCCCAGGT
>PVJC01037992.1:0-16951 GCA_004026665.1 Murina feae
TAATCAGGATGCCTCTGAGGCCTGAACAGGTGTTGACAGAAACAAAAGAACCCGGGAGTCCTTCTATGTAGCCTTCATAGTGACAGTCATGTGAGATGACAGGCATTTCTTGTCCCAGGATGCCATTGTGGTAGCTGAAGACAGGAAAGTTCTTGATAAAATAGTCTGTCTTCACTTTCAGGTGAATCACCTGTTTCTGGTTCTGTATTAACAGCACATAAAAAACCTCTTTCACTGGGTCTTGCCTTCCCTCAACTGTCAGAACTTTGGGGATGACTGTTTCATAGGATGAGTAATATACTGACCCCAGGTCACAGCACAAGCTTGGCAGGAAACTCAGTACCAACCCCAGCACAATCGCCAACCTGACCTGTGAAGATGCTGGCAGCAGTACCAGTGTCAAGCCCTTCATCTGGGCAGCCCAGGTCTGAAGCACTCTGCTAGCCTCATACATAACCTCTTGGTTCTTCTTGTAGAGAAGGCAAGGGGGAGGCAGAGTCCCTCACAAAGACGGCCACTGACATGGCCCCAGTTAATCGGTGACTGATGCAGAGCCTGTGTCCATGAGCAGCAGTGCTCTTTGATATGCAGACCTTTAGCCTCTGGGATTAGTTCTGGCTATATGACGGCTGCATAAAGGGTGGGTACTGCCTCCTTTTGAGAGCAACTGCTTACCTCTGGCTGTGTTCTTTCTATTCTCTCTGACTTCTGTATTATGGTTCAGATAGTGTCCTCTGTGGCTTTCTTCCACAGCTTTCACTTCTGTGATTCTTGACAATAGTCCTTCTGGTATCATGGTGATGTAATCATGAAGGACTGCAAAGTCTAAAATGCAAGATTGTACTTTGGGAAGGAAATAAAACCTCTTTGCCTTTCTCAACTGTGCCACACGGAACACCCTCAACTCCTGTGTCCGTTGCTCGGCCAACTCTTAATGTTCCAGACCCGAGGATTTGGAGATCATTGGTAGGCACACTCCATTACCCATTTCCCGTCTTCTAAAACTCTTGCTCTGTAACACATGGGCATCATACTCAGGATTTATTGATTCCTCAGTGAGACTTTATAGTGATATGCACAGCTCTCAAGCCAGACTGTTTGATAAGGCAAGGGGGTGGGGCTGCCCTGTGCCCAGGATAGATTCAAAATGGCTGGTGATTATGGGGCAAGGATCAAGACTCCAAGTTTTTTATAGTTATCAAAATTCAGTTCCTCGAGTTTTATTTGTAACACTGTATGTAGGTATGTATGTATGTATGTATGTACGTATGGGAGATGCCAACAGAGCAGTCTTCTGTTGATTTTCTGGGCACAATGGCTGGTAACTTCAAGTTCACTGCCTTCTCTGGATGGCTTAGATATTTTGGTACCCTGAAATTATACCAGCTGAAGATTAGGTAGCCCAAAATTCTTCCATGTGTTAGAAAATGACCTACATGTATCCAGTGCCCGCTTCTGTTTTCATCCTTATTTGCCCAGGTTCAAGAGTAGATGAACTAGCTAGCCATTGTGGCTCAGTGGTTGAGCAGTGATGTGTGCAACAGGAGGTCACTGGTTGGATTCCATATCAGGGCACATGCCTAGGTGTTTGGCTTGGTCTTCAGCAGGGATCATGCTGGAGGCAACCCATTGATGTTGACGTTTCTCTCTCTCATAGTTGTTTCTGTCTCCCTCTTCTTTCATCTCTCTCAAACATCAGTAAAAACATTTTTAAAAAAGAGTAGAGGAACTAGAATTACTTATTAAAGGAATAAATGACTCCCAGAGTGCTGTCATGTCTCATCTGTTGTATATTATTTGTTGTGCTTGTGTCATGCCTGCCCTAAAAGAATAAAGTATCTCTAGAAAAATCCACAACTATTCTGAACAGCAGCACATCCTGACCTCAAAATGTTCCTCACTCTTCCTACATTTTTCTGGTCAGTTCACTTCCCTAATGTCTTTGTGCCTCATATTTCACTGAGAAAAATAAAAGCAATCAAGAGTACTTTGACATGGAGACACCACTTGAGTCACCTATATCTAAATTTTCCTCCAACTCTGGTGGATAAATTATCCATATTCCAATCTAAGGCCAATCCTCCTATTTGTGTGTAGGGTCTACTTCCCTTTCAATTTCTCGTGGACTTCACTTTTCCAACTGTTCCTTCTGTCTCTTATATATAAAATATGTGTTTATCCATTAAATTCCATCTTATCCTTTCTAATGAAGAGGGAATATGCTAATTGACTGCCCCACCCTCAAAGATGGTGGGGCCCACAGCCAATAAGGAGGGAATTTGCTAACTGACTATCCTGCGCTCAAATATGGCGGCACCTACAACCGCAAGATGGCGGCACCCAATCCTCTCAGCCCCACTGGGCGCCATGCATGCAACAAGACTGCTTCGAACGCCTGCCTCCAGAGTCCTTCAGTCCCCTCAGCACCCCAGAGGTCCAGGGCCAGCCCAAGGTGCAGGCAAGCTTCGGATGGTGGCTGTCCAGCTGATGCCTGAGGTGCAGGCAAGCCTCAAATGTTGGCTGCCCAGCTGCCCAGGGCTACCCAAGGCTCGGGTAACCAGGGCCAGCCAAGGCTTGCACTGCAAGCAGTAGCAGAAGCAGAGGTGTGATGGGGGCATTGCCTTCCCCTGGTTGCCAGGTCATCCCTGCCTCTGAGGGCTCCTGGACTGTGAGAAGAGATGGGCCAGACCGAGGGACCCCACCTCCAGTGCATGAATTTTTATGCATTGGGCCTCTAGTATGCTATAATGTTTCATCTTAATCAAACCATCACTTTCAGATCACCTCTGGCTCTATTTTTGTGCATCAGTTTATGTCGTTCATTATATTCCACAAATGAGTTAGATCATATGATATTTATCTTTCTCCAACTGGATTATTTTGCTTAGCATGATGCTTTTTTTTTTTTTTTCATTTTTCCCATTTTATTTATTTATTGTTCAGATTATTACAGATGTTCCTCTTTTTCCCCCCATAGCTCCCCTCTACCCAGTTCCCACCCCATAGTAGGCCCTTGCCACCTCACTGTCCACATCCATAGGTACTGCATACATGAATATAAGATCTTTGCCCAGACTCTTCCCCGACCCTCCTCATACTCCCTTCCTCCCCAAGAATTGTCAGCCGCTCCATTTCCATGTCCCTGATTCTATTACATACACGTTTATTCTGTTCCTCTGATTTTTTACTCATTTGATTTTTAGATTCACTTGTTGATAGATATGTATTTGTCCAGCACCAGCCTGCCTTGCTTCATAGCTGGGCCTCATCTGGGCACTTCCAAACCCAATACAAAGAGGAGGGTCTCTTATAGACAACATATAGTCGGGTCATGTTTTTTATCCATTCAGCTACCCTACACCTTTTGATTGGAGCATTTAATCTGTTTACATTTAGGGTTATTATTAAGAGGTACTTATCTATAGCCATTTAAATTCTATATGGCTAGGTTTCTCTCTGTATTTCTTCTTCCCAGCAATCCCTTACAACAATCCCTTTAGCATTTCTTATGATGCTGGCTTGGTGGTGATGAATTTTTTTAGCCTGGAGAGCTCTTTATTTGACCATTTATTTTGAATGATAGCCATGCTGGATGGAGTAATCTTGGTCTCAGATCCTTGCTTTTCATTACCTTGAGTACTTCATGCCATTCCCTTCTGGCCTGTAGAATTTCTGATGAGAAATCAGGTGTTAGCCTTAAGGGAACCCCTTTGTTGGCAACAGTTTTGTTTTCTCTTGCTGCCTTTAAGGTTCTCTCTTTGTCTTTAATTTGGGACATTTTAATTATGATGTGTCTGAGCATGTGTCTGTTTGGGTTCTTCTGGTTTGGGATTCTCTGTGCCTCCTGGACTTGTGTGACTTTTTCCTTTACCAGGTTAGGGAAGTTTTCTACCATTATTTCTTCAAACACCTTCTCTGTTCCTTTCTACCTTTCTATATCTTCTGGTACACCTACTGTTCTAATATTGTTACATTTCACATTGTCCCAGAGCTCCCTTAAGCTGTCCTCCTATTTTATAATAGTTTTTTTCTTTTTGGTTCTCTAATTGAGTGATATTTTCAACTCTGTCTTCTAATTAACTGATTCAATCATCAGCTTCCCCTCATCTGCTGTGTATTCCTTCCAATGTGTTCTTTATTTGTGTTATGTCATTTTTTAATCTCAGATGGTTCTTTTTTCATAGTTATTATATCTTTTTTCATACTGTTGAGTATTTTTAACATCATTACTCTGAACTCTGTTTCAGATAAATTTCTTATCTCTGCTTCATTTACCTCTTCTTCTGGAGAATTCGCTAGTTCTTTCATTTGGGTGTTGTTTCTTTGTTTCCTCATTTTGGTTGTCTGTTTGGGTTTGTGACTATGTTTTAAGTAGATCTCTGTACCTCTCAATCTCTAGTGTAGGACAGTGTTAAAGGCTGTTTCTGACTAATTGGATCTGGCAAAGACTCAAAGTCTCCAGAGACCTCCGTCTACAGACTAATAGAATTCCAACTTGAATTGCACCCAGGCAATCGTCCTTAGGGAGTTTTTCAGCAGGGTGGGACAGTTGCTTATGCCTGGAGGCTAGTTGTTACTTTTAATCTTTTAAATGGCCTCAGAGCAAGGTGTTTTCCAATAGAGTGTGTCGACTGTTTCCACTTCAGGCAAGGCAGATGTCTGTAAAAAAGATGTCTTCCACTGTGTGAGGGAATGACTCAGCTATATTCCTTGAGTCCCCAGTCCTGGGTTCTGCTCTCACAGTTCCAGTCTACTTCACCCTCCCTCTGCCAGAGCACAAGGTGGGTGGTTCCACAGGGAATTTTTTGTGTACTGGCCCTTTACAAGGGTGCCCAAGCTTCCAGCTGCCACTCCCTGGCAGATAGCACTTCACTGCTTTTCACAGTTAGATGTTCTGTGGTTACGCCCCTCAGTTTGGTGCTCTCTGCTGGGGAGCCCATCTTCAGGATTAGATCCCAGAGTTCTCAGTTGTTTGCCCCCACAGCTGAGATATCTCTCCAGGGCTTCAGTTGCTGACTGTGGGTGCCCAGCCAGCCCTTTTGTGCCTTTTGTGCCTCCCCCGCTCCTACCATTCTCTATGCATATCAGGGTTCTCTCCTGTGAATTTTCCATTGATGATTCAGGAAGCATTTTTGTATTTCAGTTGTAATTCCAGCTTGTTCCTGAGAACATGTCCATGCAGCATCCTCCTACTCTGCCACCATTTTTTATCTCCTCTGCTAACCATCTTCTGACTCTTCATCTTGTAAAACTCAAACTTTGTATTCATTAATCTATAAATCACCATTGCCTTCTTCTCCCCTGCCTAAGCAGCTGTCATTCTACTTACCATCTCTAAAATTTAGACTGAGTACCTCATACATTGGAATCATATGGTATCTGTCTTTCTGTGATGGTTTATATCACTTAGCAACTCTATGGCCATAGGGATTTTGTGGGCGCTCCAAACTTTTGTGTCCATTCCACTGGCAACTAGGCTGCCTGCACAGCTACTGTAGTTGTGATGATGGGGTTTTACAAGGATAGGGGAACCTGAGGAGAAGGTATGGGAATAGAGCAGTAAAAACTTCATATAGTTTTCTGCCCTTACCATATTCTGCTGTTTTGTTGTTTTTACTTGATGGTTCTATGATTTAATATCCATACTTCCCAAGAAGTTGATATTGACTGTATTTGCTTTTATAGAGCAGGTGAGTTTTGGAGGATGTTATTTTAACATTTTGTAAGTGACTTTCATTTTATCATTTACCTTTCTCTGAATCCATATGGATGTCATGTTTATATATGACCTCTTTACTCCACCTACTACTTAAATTTACTTACTGTTTTTGTGTGTTACTATAGTTCATTCCTTTCTATTGCTCTACACTTATAATTCTTTTGTGGATTTATTTTGTTTCACATCTATTATATGTGAATACAGGGCTCTCTTCTTTTGCAGTACTTTGAAGAGGGCTCCTATGAACATGATTGTTTGTAACATGTCACTAATAACTAGACATTTCCAGAGGTGGGGAACATCATGCCCCCAGTTTATATAAGGCCCTTGAAATCATTTGGTCTGGCCTAGCCAAAGCATTAGTGTGAGTTGCATAAATGTTTGACCAAATACAGCAGGCTAGTTTTGAAGTTGATAATTTTGTATGGCCTATGAATGATGTTATAAATATTCAAATGGCCCTTGGCAAAAAAAAAAAAAAAAGAATAAAATTGCCTAGTGATAAGGTACTATATAGCCTTCAATTTGACTAGGAAATAAAAAGTACTGTTTCAGAGTGGCATACCAGTTTGCATTATGAGAGTGCCCACTGTTCCATAGTAATAATTGTGATTTTCAGTCTTCTGTAGCCCATCTTGTGGTTGCATAGTGATATACCTTTGTGGCTATATAATCTTCATTCCTCTGAATACTCATGAAGTTGAACATCTTCAGAAATGTGTTTTGACTCATCCTTTGTTTTGACTCCACTAGAATGAGCTTTCATCGCCATGCATCCATCTAAACAGCTCTGTTTCAGGTGCAATGAATAACTCTACTGTGAAATCAAATAATCAGCACTCACTCCTCTCCTTATAGACCTTCTGTTACAGAGAACCGGAATAAATCAAGCAATACTTGGAGAGTTTGGAGTCACACTTTATTCACCGCGATGAGCTCAGAGAAAATGAATTCAAATTCTAAGCAAAGCTACAAGCAGAACTTCCCTTTTTAATTAAAGAGCAAGCCCTACGTGTGATTAGTGGCTATCTCGCTGGTGGCCTTGAAAAAAACACAGTTCTAGCCAATTAAAAAACACACCTGGCATGGCATTGAGAGTATGGGCCTATGTAGTCTCTGCCCTACAAGGTCAGACAGCTAAGTTTATCTTCCTCATTATTCAAGCAGGCTAAAGCAGACTAGAAAGCAATTATTATTATTATTATTTAAATATATTTTATTGATTTTTTACAGAGGGGAAGGGAGAGGGATAAAGAGTTAGAAACATCGATGAGAGAGAAACATCGATCAGTTGCCTCCTGCACACCCCCTACTGGGAATGTGCCTGCAACCAAGGTACATGCCCTTGACCAGAATCGAATCTGGAACCCTTCTGTCTGCAGGCCGACACTCTATCTACTGGGTCAAACTGGTTAGGGCATTATTATTATTTTTTAGAATGAGAGGCCGTCTAAAAAATAGCAGAGAATTCCAAAGAGTAGTTTTATAAAATAGGTGTTAGCCTTCTCACTACTAGCAACATTGAACAGATCATGGATATGTTCTGATTTAACTTTTAAAAGGATCACCCTGCCTGCTGAGTTCAAAAGAGGCTATTGTGGGAGCCAGTGAGGAAGCAGAGAGACCCTTTAAAGAATTCTGCAGTTGGCTACCATGGAGTTGATGGTGACTTACAGTGCATTGGAGAATTGGTGATGGTGAACAGAGGTCACATTCTGGATATATTTGGAAGGTAGAGTCAAGAGAATCTGTGGGTGGACTGGATTTGAAGTGTATAACTCTTCTAGAAACACTTTATTCTCTTGGTTTTCAGGACAACACTCTCTTGATGGTACTCCAACCACACTGGCCACTCTGGGTCCTACTTCTTTCCTGAATGCTTCTCATCCCATCAACATCTACGCATAGAATGTTATGGAGCTAAGTCCTCACCCCATTCTGGGATCTGTTCCCTTACCTAGCTATACTTGCTGCGTAGGCAGTTTCACCCAGTCCCATGGCTTAGAATATCATCTATAAGCTGACAACTCTCAAATACACGTCTCTAGCTGACTTCTCTCCTAATTCCAGACACAATCATCATGCTGCATAGCTGAAGAGCCAACTTGGCATCTCAAACGGAACATGTTCAACCCCTGCTCTTTCCACATGCATCCCCATCTCAGTAAATAGCAAGCGTATTCATGCAGTTGCTCAGGGCAAAGCTACTGGAGAGACATCCTTCTATACTCCCTTCCTCACACACTTTACATCGGCTCCATCAGCAAACGCTTTTAGCTCAACCTCATTGTATTCCCAGATCAATCCTGTCTCACCACCAGCACTCCAGCTACTCTCCCACAAGCCTCTAGAACTCAGCTTGGCATACTTAAGGAGTCTCTGTTTCTGTGGTTGCGCATTGCTTTGCCCCTGCCTGCTCCTTGCTTACATAGCAGATGGAGTAGTCCTTCAATCCATCTCAGCTCCGGTTATTGCACACCTTGACTCAGGGCAGGTTTGTAATTTTTTAAATGGATCAGAGAGACTTTGTCTTGTTTACTACTATCTTCATAGGACTAGAACATTTCATAGGTACAGACTCATTATTGGTGGGATGGAAGGATGAGTGAATGAATGAATGAGCAGTGGCAATATGTATCAGTCTCTTAATAAACATTTTATCTTTTTAATTTTTTAAAATTAAATCTTTATTGTTCAGACTATTACAGTGGTTTGTTCCTCTTTTCCCCCCCGCTATAGCTCCCCTCCACCCTGTTCTCACCCCACTCTCTTCCCTTACACCCCCCTGCCACTGTCCTCATCCATAGGTGTATGATATTTGTCCAGTCTCTTCCTGTACCCTCACACCCCTTCACCACCCCCCAAGAACGGTCAGTCCACTCCCTTTCTATGCCATGATTCTATTATATTCACCAGTTTATTCTGTTCATCAGATTTTTTATTCACTTGATTTTTAGGTTCACTTGTTGATATATATGTATTTGTTGTCACTTTGTTGTTTATAATTTTTACCTTTACCTTTTTCTTTTTCTTCTTCTTCAATGATATCTTTCAACATTTCCTATAATACTGGTTTGGTGGTGATTAACTCCTTTAGCTTTTTCTTATCTGTGAAGCTTTTTATCTGAACTTCAATTCTGAATAGCTTTGCTGGGTAAAGTAATCTTGGTTATAGGTTCTTGCTATTCATCACTTTGAATATTTTTTGCCAGTCCCTTCTGGCCTGCATAGTTTCTGCTGAGAAATCAGCTGACAGTCATATGGGTACTCCCTTGTAGGTAACTAACTGTTTTTCTCTTGCTGCTTTTAAGATTCTCTCTTTGTATTTTGCTCTTGGCATTTTAATTATGATATGTCTTGGTGTGGTCCTCTTTGGATTCCTTTTGTTTGGGATTCTCTATGCTTCATGGACTTGTAAGTCTATTTCTTTCACCAGGTAGGGGAAGTTTTCTGTCATTATTTCTTCAAATAGGTTTTCCATATCTTGCTCTCTCTCTTCATCTGGCACCCCTATAATTCTGATGTTAGTACGCTTGAAGTTGTCCCAGAGGCTCCTTGGATTCTTTTTCCTTTTTGCTTTTCCAGTTGGGTGTTTTTTGCTTCCTCGTATTTCAAATCTTTGACTTGATTCTTGTGATCCTTTAGTCTGCTGTTGGATCCTGTATAATATTCTTTATTTCAGTCAGTGTATGCTTAATTTCTAATTTGTCCTTTTTCATATTCTTGAGGGTCTCACTAGATTTATTGAGGGTCTCACTAAATTTATCAGTGGTTTCTAGAAAATTCTTGAAAAACCTTAAAACCGTGGTTTTGAACTCTATATCCAGTAGTTTGCTTTCCTCCATTTCTGTCATTTGTGATCTGTCTCTTTGTCTCCACATTTTGGATGCTTACCTGTGTTGATAGGGTGGCTTTCTGTGCTACGTGTCCTATAGGGCCCAGTGGCTCAGCCTCCCCAGTTACCCGAGGTGGACACTCTTGGTGCACCCCTTTGGGGGCTTTGTACACAGTCTTTTTGTAGTTACGCTTTGATTGTTGTTGGTATCACTGGAAGGAATTGACATCCAGGCCACTTGGCTGTGAGAATCAGCTGTGTGTATGGTGGGAGATCTTCTGTGCTGGAGACAACCTTATGGGGCAGGACTTGCTTTAGTGGGGCTTTGGTGCTCACTGAGTCTGCCCCCTGAGTGTATCCCTTATGGATCTGAGGAGTTGTAGTATGGATGGTCCCGCTCTGACCACTGGGTACACAATCTCTTGGATCTCTAAGGAGGTGCTAATTTAGCTTCTGTCTGAGGCTACCCACCAGGAGCTAAAGAGAGATCTGCAGATTCCTCTTCTCTGTTTGTGGTTTGGAGGTGCCCAGATGAAGCCCAGCTGTGAAGCAATGCAATCTGCTGTGGGGTCTTGGGCCTTCTTTTTGATGTTCTGGGTCTGTCTGACCTAGCTGCAGTTTGTTAGGTAATTGTAGATTGCAAAGGGCCAGGCCTTTCATATGCAAAAGACTCTGCTCACAGCTTGGGTGGGCCGGAGTCAGAGTCACAGGGAATCAACAAGGTGGAGCAAACAGCTATGGCTGATCCTCAGCCTGCTCTAAGAGGCCCTGGGTCACAGTGTCCTGTGGTAATCGCTGCAAGCACTGCTGAGAGAAAGCCGCTCTGGAGTTCCTCCCAATGCCAAATAGTCCAGTTTCTCCCCGTATGAGTCTGGATCTCCAGAAACTTGCCCGGAACTGGAGTTCAAAGCCATCGGGAGCTTGTGACTCCCTCCAGATTGAAAAAGACAACCGCGTCCTCAGTTGCCTGCCCTTTCTGCGAGTGCACCTCCGTACCTCTGCATTTTACTTCTGTACCTCCTCTGAGTCTCGGTGTGTTTCCTCTTCCCTTCTAGTTGTAGGATTCCCACTTAGCCAGCCTTCCTGTGGTTCTGGGTGGTGTCTGTCTTTCTTTTCATTGTATTTTTAACTGGTTGTGCAAGGCAGCAATTTCAGGTGTTTACCTATGCTGCCATCTTGGTTTTTCCCCCTTCATAAACTTTGATGTCTATAAAAAGCATCAAGCTTAGACAGCAAGGCCTAAAATATGCAAGACCTGTCCTGAATTGTTTGCCCATGTCTGCGGATATTATCAGAAGAGGGAGAAAGCTAGAATCATTGATTTAATTTCTAAAAAGCATGATTGCTTTTAGTCATGGTGGTTTTGAGTGGGGCTCTGAGGAAAAGAATGAAATGCCTACCAGTCTTACCCATAACTGGGCCCAAGGCAGTGATTGCCACATTAACCAAATCTTGTTTCTCATCCCCTAGAGATTTACAATTTAGGAGAGGAAATAGAATATGTTTGCAAATGACCAAATGGTAGGTCAGAATGCCATAAGTATAAAGGAAATTCAGTGTTGTGACTTGATTGTGGATTAATTTTACTGTCACCGTACATAAGATTAATAACATAATCTTACACCAAACATTGCATTTGATTTTAGATCTTCTCAGCATTTATTTGACTACCCACTGTATGCCCAGTACTAGAGACAGCACACATGTTATCTAATTTAATCTTCCATCCACTGTATGAGAACATGTTTTGTGTAGCCATCTTACTAAAAAGGAAACCCAGGCCAAGGAAGTGAAGGTCCATGTGTAAGACCAATCAGCCAGAAAGTAACACGTGGGATTAAGGGAGATGAATATGAAAGCCACATCAATCAAAAGAAGGATAACTTTCTTCCTTTAAAAAGAGTTACTTTTTCAGCTCTTGTGAAGTTCTTCCTGGTTAGATCTGTTAGACTGGAAAAACACAAGACTCAAAGCATACACAGCACTCATATGCTTAGCATCTAAGGAGAAGAGAGGAGCTCGCACGGTGCTTAGGAGAGTGACTCTTGTTTTCTCTTAGGCCTGAGTTGTTTTGTAAAACATTTTAATACTAGAGGCGTGGTGCATTGATTCATGCACTGGTGTGGTCCCTCGGTCTGGCTTGCACCCTCTCACAATCCGGGACCCTTCAGGGAATGTTGAACTGCCAGTTTTGACCTGATCCACACAGGTCTGGTTGGCCAGCAAGGGTCAGGCCAAAACAGGCAGTCCAATATCCCCCGAGAGATGTAGTAGTGCATGAAGCGGCAGGCATCTGGGGAGGAATCCGAGCCTGAGTCAAGCGCTGTACCACTACCACTCATCCTGGCTGTGCCAGCTGCCACCGCCACTTGGTAGTGTTGCTATAGAGGCAATAGAGACTTGTGCCGCCACAGCTGCACTTGCCAACCATGAGTCTGGTGTCTGGTGCCCGTCGGTCAGTTGAGTGGCACTACTACTGTGGGAGCACACTGTCCATCAGGGTGCAGCTCCTGCATTGAGTGTCTGCTCCCTGCTGATCAGTACGTGTCATAGTGACCAGTCAAATGGTCGACAGGTCAAATGGTCGATCAGTCGCTTAGGGTTTTATAGATAGATACATAGATAGATAGATAGATAGATAGATAGATAGATAGATATTTACTGTGATTATAAAAACATCTAACATGACAAGAGAAAGCAATAAAAATTGTATCATGAAAAAATTTATGAATAAACCATAGGTTTTTATTTTAGGTGCCTTATTATATAAAATAAGAATATTTTAGTGTAGCCTCTCAATAGTTGGAGGATTGGATGTACGGATATCATTTTGTTTCAGCTGTTTTAGTTTTTCTGTAAAGAGATTCTTATATGAGAGCTTTTGTTAAATCAAGACACATCAGTTACCTGAAAGTTGGGATCCCTTCCAATTTATTTTTATTTTTTAAATATATTTTTGTTATCTTTGAGAGGGAGGGAGAGGAAGAGAGAAAGAAACATCAATAATGAGAGAAAATCGTTGATTGGCTGCTTCTTGCATGCCCCACACTTGGAATTGAGCCCATAACCTGGGCATGTATCCTGATCTGGAATGGAACTATACCTCCTCATTCATAGGTCAGTGCTCAACCACTGAGCCATGCTGGCCTGATCATTCTAATTTTAAAAGGAAAGCATTCATTGGTAGCCTTTGCTTTGTTTGGCATATTTAGGTGATTTTCTTTAGTTCTTCAATGACCTAAATTATCCACAGAACTATGAAGGACAGCTTTGAGTGGATAAGTGGTCTCTGGAGGGCACCAGGAGAGCCTTAATCTCCTGTTCCCTGGCACTGATACCCTGTCTTTTTTTCAGTCCTGTGAAATTGTCTGCACTACCACCCAACTCATGATTATTAGGTGACTGAAAATGCATTATTAGAAGAAATATTGTGATTTCAGAGTTTATTCCTTTTATCTCCCACACGATTTCTTTCCATTTCTCTACTAATGCATGAGTACCTCCAGTATTTGATACTCTGAGAACATGTTCCATGAATAAACAAACACATTTGTAACTCTCACAGTGCCAATTAGAAATTTCACTCAGTGCAATGATGCTTACATATCCCTGTTCTGTAGAAAACAGCTGCTTGATGGTTCATTTCAGACTGAGCTTCCCCATAGGTTTTCTTCATGAGTATCCTCAGAGAGAATCCATGCAATAGAGTAGAGGATGCTGTGCTGGATCAATTTCAAGAGCCTCACTGGAGCTGTGAGAGCTAAACTAAATAGGCATATGGAAGAGCAAGGTCATTCAGTGGAAATAAGACTATGATGAAAAAATCCAGAGTCTGATGTGGCCATGGTATGAAATGAGCACAGAGGTTCTTCCTGTCAGGTGGACTGATATGTGGAAATGCTTATTTTCAAAAGTCATAGGAGACAATGGTTGAAATGGATAAGACCACCCAATTGTCATAGGACATGAATGCAACATCAAGTTTACATTTTCTGCTCTAGATAACGAATGTTAGAACCCCAATTGGATGATAGCAATGAAAGAGGCATGAGGTTGTAATCACTTGGTCAGTCAAGAGTCAACCTCTGATGTTCTCTTCTTAAATAATTTTAAATGTTTTCTAACTGGTAAAGGAGCCACCATGGCTTTGTCATTTACAAATTGATTCAAGGACTTCATATTGTAATTTATTTCATTCTGCACAACCTTATGCAAGACTTCCATAATTTTGTTAAATAACAAAAGTGATATTGAATCTTTCTTAGAAATTCTTTAGAGTCAGCATTTTGCAAATATTCTTGGCCAAAGTATGCTCTTGCTTTTGAGAAAACATGTCAATTTTTTGCCCAGTAGAATACCAAAATTCTATTATGAAGTTAGGCTTGTAAACATAGCAAGTTTAAATAATCTAAATTTTGCTCTAACCACTTTGAGTCAGTGGTTAGAGCATCAGCCCAAGGACTGAGCCCAGAAGGCAGGTACCTCGGGCCCTGATCCAGGCACATATGCATGCAGGGAGGCAACCAATGTCCCTCTTTCTCTCTGTCTCTCCTCCTTCCATCCACTCTGGAAATATCCTTGAGTGAGGATTAACAACAATAAAAAAGTAATCTTTTAAATAAAAACATTTGCAACCTTATAATGTAAAACTTTAGCAGAATTGCACCCTATCCTGAGGTTGGCTCTGGTTAAATCCTTCCCTTGCTCAACATTTACTGGGCACTTACAATCAGCAGGAGACCCTCAGAGCTGAACAAGATACAAACCTGCCCCTCCATGAGGTCAGAATGGAATGGGGAAAGGACACTTTCACTGATAATGACTGCACAGTGTGATAGGTTCATAATAGAAAGCAGCATCCATTTCTAAGGCTTTTGTTTCATTAGCGTAAATGAGGGAAAAGCCATGTTCTGGGCAAGTAAGGACATGGCAGTTGTCTTCCTGGTCACTTTTTTTTTTACTGAAAGAAAAGGCTCAAGGCAGTGGAGAAGGTACATTCAGTCATAGCTGGGGTGGGATTCAGGTTCCACCTTTTACTAGCTCTAGACAAAACTCTTGGGGAAGAAGATGGTGTAATAGGGTGAATGGGAGAGTTAAATTAAGGTAATGAACGTAAAATGTTTAGAATAGTGTCTTGCACAGAATTGATAATGTTATTATTTTACATGCTTTGTGCTCTCCTTACAGACAATTAATTACCCTCCAATGCTCTGTTCCTTTAGATTGTCAGTCAGTAATATATTAACTTAATAATGGAAATGAGAAATAGCCCAATGGATAGCCGGTTTGGCTCAATGGATAGAGCATCAGCCCACAGACTGAAGGATGGCAGATTGGATTCCATTCAATAGGTTGTACCTCAGTTGTAGGCCCAATCCCCAACCCTGGTCTCCCTAAATAGGTGTGTCTCTCTCACATCAATATTTCTCACTGTCTCTCCTCATTCCTTCCACTCTCTAAAAATCAGTGGAAAAATGACTTCAGGTGAGGATTAACAAAAATAAAAATAAAATAAAATAAAGTAAAATAGTGGAAATCAGAAATAAATGTAATACATAAACTAGAAAATCAGAAAAAAATGAAAAATGAATACTTCCAACTACACTCAGCACTGGACAAGCTTGCCTCTTTCCTAGGTTGCTTACTCTCCCCACATACTTAGATACAGGGTGATCATACCACTGTAGATCAGAGAGAGCCCTTTACTGAGAGTCTCAAATCTAAAGGAGACCTAGTTCATAGGCCACAGAAAGGAGACCTAGTTTATGTGCCTTATCTGAACACTGTATTTTTTTTAAGTATTTTTTATTGATTCAGAGAGGAAGGCAAAGGGAGAGAAAGAGAGAGAACCATTGGTTGACTGCCTCCTGCATGCCCCCCACTGGGGATCATGCATATGCCCCGATCTGGAATCCAACCATGCACTCGTGATTCATAAATTGACACTCAACCACTAAGCCACATGGACCAGACTTCTTTTCAATTTAAAATATTTTTGTTTAATGAATATATTTCACCAGTTAAATAAAAACAACAAACCAAATAAACAACCTTCCTAATATAATGTGTAGTTATGATTGAGATGAAAAACCTGAAACAGATATATATGTCAAACAAGATGATTTACAAGGTGACATTCTCTGAAAAATTGGTAACTCAAAAATGTCCCAATTAAGACAAGAACTTGATAGGAATGGTCCATGAGGAAATTTTATTTAAATGGTTTCATGAAATGTGAAAATGGGAAAAAGTAGTAAAAGTCTTGAAATGATTTCACATATGCATATGTAACTAATTAGTAAAAGAGAAGAAGAAAATCATCCCTCCTCCCACGTTAGTACATTTCTGCAGTCTTTAGAGTCCTGATCAGAGCCCTGCCGCTGTCAATGCCCACTTCACATTCGCTCTACTGAGCCTCCTTCCACCACGTGTCTTAAGAGTTTGCTATAAAAGACTTCTTCATATCACTACTCATTTTTCGCTTTTGCTTTTTCCTGTCTTAATGCCTTTTTTCTCTTCTGTGACTTCTTCTTCACTTTCTTCTGGAACCTCCGATGACCATGGAAAAAAATTCTTTCCAGCCCCAATACCAGCACCAAAAACTAGACCAAACAGCATTGCAAGAAGACAACAACAGCAACAGCACATGCAAAATGAAATAATTGCTACTAAAATAAACAGGGGGATTATCAACCCAAGCTCATCCCTGGTTTTCCTTTTATTTCTATTCTCATCACCTCTGCCAAAACTACCATGATCGATACTATGACTTTTCCTTTCATCCTCACTTGGATTTTCATCCTCTGTTTTGCCAGGAGAACCACTGTCCACACTACCCCCATTTCCCGGAGTTCTGCAGTCGGGGGGTGCATAGCCAGCCTCACAGTGGCAGTGCCTTAAATTGTTACAGACTCCTCTCCCATTGCACATTTCTGCTGGTTTGCAGTCATAGTTGAGCACAGTATGATCAGTGCAGGAGTAATTCATGCAGACTTTGTTTGGGCCACAAGCAGTGCCAGAGTGTACATCTCCCTCATCAGGGATATCAGTAATGTTATAGACATCCAAGCTCCAGCAGAAGTCATCTTCATAAGGAAACTGGATCAGTGTGTGATGAGGTTTGATGGATGGGATGATGGATGGAACCCGTCTAATATTTGTACATATAATTTTCCCACAAAATACATTATCATCAAAGCACTTAACATATCGTGACATGGCTGAGGTGGGAGGGCCACAGTTTCCAAACCGGTCCCCTTTGCTGTTTATTGAAATGTAACAGTTTTCTGGGGCAGACCGTGCAGTGTCCCCATATATAGCCATGCATTGATTATCAGGGTTTCTGCATTGACCCCCAACACAGTAGTGCAGTCTACCGCAGGATGTCCCATCTTGCT
>PVJC01037993.1:0-16973 GCA_004026665.1 Murina feae
AGGGCTAGAAAGGTGTGAGAGACTTGTCAGAAAGGCAAGAAGCCAGGCCTCTCTCTGCAGGGACTAGGTGATCCTGCCCTGGACTGACACCCAGTATGAAATCATGGCTTAGGAAAGAACCTGGTTAGGGAAAGACTTCCAGATTATGGTGAAGGCCTTCCTTCCCTGGTGTTGGCCAAGTGATGGGGCAACAGAGATGCCATGGCCTAGATCCTAAGCTCACTTTCAGGTTTTTTCTACTTGACTTGCTCCCCAGAGATCTGGACAACATCAAGGTGTTCCAGGCTTCTCTCTTTCTCTCTGGGAAGATGATCATGGAGATCCTAATAGCCATTAATGGCTTTCCTACACCTTACAAGCAGATGGACATTGTGCTGCAAGTCCTTACTGCCCTTGCCTTGTTCACAACTTCCTGTCTAAATCTACCCTACCCACCAACCATGGTAGCCCAATTGCCATTTTCTCTACATGCTCTGCTCCTCCCAGACTCCAGTCCTTTGCAGGAGCTATTCCACTTCCTAATGTTATCCTTCTGTCAACATTTTTATTAAGCCCATGTAACCTCAAAGCCTAAGTCAAATCCTAACTTCTCCCCAAAGCCCTCCTAGACCCCTCTCACTTAATCTGTTTGTCCCTCTGTTGCAATGTATGCTCACATCTTATGTAGATGACTAATAATTATGATCATCAGTCTCCCCCACAAAACTGAGAGTTGCTGAAAGGACAGGAGCCCTACCTGGTGTATCCTGTTCCCCCACAGCATCTAACCCAGAGCCCCTCCCAAACAAGGCCTCTGCTGGGTGTTTGGTGAAGAAATCTGTAGTAGAGTTCTAGGGCTGCTATAACAAAACTAGAAGCCCATTGCAGGAAGATTCCTGCAAGAATAGGGTTTCCTGAGCCAGCGGGCTTCCCTCCTTTCTCTGCTGTCTTGCTTCCTCCCTTCTCTGCTGCCTCAGCTCCCTCCCTTCTGTCGCTTTGCTCCCTCCCATCTCCCCAATCTCTGCTGCCTCATTCCCTCCTGTCTCTGCTGCCTCGCTTCCTCCCATCTCCACTACCTCGCTTCCTCCCTTCTCTGCCACTTGGCTCCCTTCTGCAGCACTTGACTTCCTTATAGGCTGTCTTCAGTCTTCACTCTGCACCTGTGTATACAAATTAACTGCCATCTTGGCTGGGTTAATTTGCATATAGTCGCTCTGATTGGCTGGTGGGCGTGGCTTGGTTGGTGGGCATGGCTTAGGTGTCTTGGAGTGATGGTTAATTTGCATATTACTCTTTTATTAGATTAGATACTATAAACAGAATAGCTCAAAACAATATGAATATATATATATATATATATATATATATATATATATATGTATATGGTCTCAGTGCTGGAGGCTGGAAGTTGAAATTCAAGGTATCAGCAGGGCATGCTCCCTCTGGAGGCAGTGGGAGAATCCTTCCTCGCCTCTTCGTTCTGTGGCTGAAGACCCTTGGTATTCTCAGCTTTCAGATGCAGCCCTCCAATCTCTGCCTTCCTCATCACATGGCACTCTCCCCTGGTGTGTCTGTGTCTCTGTGTCTCTTTGTGTAAGGACACCAGTCATATTGGATTAAGGTTCAACCTAATTCAGTATGTCTTCATTTAAAATTACATCTGCAGTGACTCTATTTCCCAAAAGGTCATTCTGAGATACTACAGGGTTTGTGGTTTGTGGGGTGCTTTTTTTGGGGGGGTGCACAATTCAATCTTTAACAAGATGTGTGTAGAAAGGGCATTGTGTCCCTGAGGACTAAATGAGAGATACAGATGTCCAAATCCAGAAAACATCTACATAAACCCAGGCACAACCAGGGGTGGGGGAGAAATGAGGCAGAGTCCATTAGTGGTGACTGTGTAGAGAGAACCAATGAGTAAAGGCACAGGGAGGGGAGGACAAAGGGAGAGGATTAGATGAGCACACCTACCTGAAAACTTCCCCATCAGTGTCTGGCCAATGAGACAATGAGAGCATGGAACTAACTATTTTAGCAGGAGACAGGAAAAGCACAAAGAGCCTGAGGCTTCCTGTGGCAAGTGAGGGTGACCACAGGCCCCGTCCCTGGCTTCCTTCCTTCACAGCTGCCTCCTCTTCTTCCAAGGCTCCAACTGCTGCGGCTTCATTCTCCTAATAGAGAACTTAATGAGACCTTCAGTAAATGGATCCCAGATTCACTCTCTACCCCCAAGTAATTATAAAGCTCAGCAATTTTTTTCCTGTAACTTGCTGCTGATTTTCTAATTACTCTTGCTCCAAATAGGACAGATAGCATTAAAATGAAACCATGCTGAGGTTGTGGGTTCACTCACATCTGCTTTGCTTATTTCCTTAATTTGACAGCATGGCTTTATGGACAGAGAACAGGAGGCGATTCCCACATTCTATAATGTGAGGCTTACACCCCAAAAACACAGGAAACCCTCAACTGGCATTTAGGTAAAATTCTCCCGTAGAAAAAAGTCGTCAAGCTATACCCACCAGATGGAGTTTAATGACTCTTGGAATAGAGCAGCCTTCTCTCTGGAAGGGTACCAGAGAGGGCGTTTTCCTTCACTTCTTCCCAATAAAGGAAGGATCATGGCCCCAGCAACTTGAAATTAATTTCTGAACATCAAGAAAGTTTCTTTTATATAAGGGTATATAGTAATTCAAGGGTATATAGTAAACTTGGGGTGTACTGGGTAGTCGGGGAGGACAGGAAAGTTTAGGTCAAAGGAATAAGTAGGCAGCAGCAACTAAGTCAAGACAGTTAGGAAATCCTTAGGTCAGCGCAGAAAATGTTGTCTTCTCTGCGTGGGCATGTCTGGAGAAGGCTTGCAGAGAAGCCCTTGCCTTCAAGCCAAATTGACCCAAAGTTACATCAGGTTGATTAATAGGTATTTTCCTTTTGCAAAATTGCATGACCTCATTTGGGGTAGCAAGAGGAACTTTCCAAGGAGATGTGATTAAAGGAGCCAGTGACATTTAATCAGAAGGAATCCTCACTGTAAAGTCCTCCATCCATATATCTAATTGAAAAATGCCCTGTGGCAAGCCAATCTCATCTCTCCTTGCCTTCATCAAAGTGGAAGCTTTGGAGGCATGACTGCTCACCTGGATGCTGAGCCAAAGCTTGCAGGCACCTTTCCCTCCCTGCCTGCCTCTTCACATTCTCATTTGTCCTCCATCAACACCACAGGAGTTCATTAGGAAACAGGAAGAGTCTTGAGACTCCCATAGCAAACGGAGGGCAACCTCAGATTCTATTTCCCAGCCTATAGTCATGGGTTCTTGTTCCCCACCCCCCCACCCCATGTCCTCCTTTAAAGGTAAAAGCGAGTATTTGGATTAAGGATTCTACAGGTGAAAGGAAATGAATGTGAACTTGATACTTGAGAAGACATGGGTTAAAATCCCAGCAGTACCGCTCATGAGCCATGTGTCCTTTGTTCTTGCTCTCAGCCTCACCACCTGCCCTATGAGCTGGAACCAGCAGCATTCTTCTTCCGGGTTATTGTGAGAACCCAAGAAGTTTGCTGATATATAATTGGTCTCTAGTAAACATCAATCCTCTTCTGATTATTAAATCAATAAGTATTTCTTCAGAACTTCAGCCGGAAAAGGGATTTAGGAATATGGTTGCTGTTCCCATGCTGTGTGGGGCTCCATGTTTGTGCAATGGCACCCTCGCGGGTGCCCTGGAATCTTCTATTTCTTTCTTCCCCTTGCTACTCTCAGTTCTTAAAGGCAATGCAGGACCGAGCTAGTATGGCTCCAGGGCTCAGTTCATCTTGTTTCCACACCATCTGGCCTATGACCCACTATTAGTCCTTTTATGCCTCCTGTCTAAAGAAATGTCTCGTATTTTGCCTACGGAAGATGTTCCCTAATGAATGTCAAATAACAATAAAGCTTAAGTGTTTTCATCAGACACTTGAGCAGGCATCTGTCCTCCCAGCAGTAAAATATGCTGGGGCTCTGGAAACAGCTATGAATTTGAAACTGGGTTTCATCCACTCAAAGGAGAGCTGTGAATAATTTCAGCCACTGGCTCAGTTAGAGGCAAAACCCTAGTGAGGTTACAACTTAGCTGTGGTGGCTCTTGACGTTAGCCTACCCCATGGAAGGAGAAAGAGGAGTGTGCTAGGAACAGGAAAAGGTGAGAAGGCCCCTGGAGCCCGCAGCACTAGTCAGGTAGGGAGAGTAGAGCAGACTCCAGGGACTACAACTCTGCCCCCAACTTTGCAGCAGTCTTAGCCCAGA
The DNA here is from genome assembly GCA_004026665.1 of Murina feae. Taxonomy (NCBI): domain Eukaryota; kingdom Metazoa; phylum Chordata; class Mammalia; order Chiroptera; family Vespertilionidae; genus Murina; species Murina feae. The sequence continues at coordinate 4,266 of PVJC01037993.1, forward strand.
GCTCCGGGATGCCCACCCTGTGGACATCACTCCCTCCAGAGCTACATGCACACAGAAGCCCTGGTTAGCCCTGAGCACCAGAGTGGGTGCTGACTGGTGAAGAGAGCCTTCAAGTCACACACAGAAAAAGAGCTGCTCAAGTAGCAGCTCCCTCTCTCAGTGAGTTCAGAGGATCAGGAGCAGAAGGATGACACCCAAAGGTTCTGCAAGATGATGCACAAGAGATCATGAAGCCATCCTCAAGTTTGGGTTAACACAGAAAATGGAATGGGAGGTGGGGTAGATTTGTAACCCGATATTTCAAATAATGGTATAGACACTGGTCCAATGTGTTGATTGGGAAAAGCTATTTAACTATTTAATCTCGGTTTCCTAGTTTGGGAAGTTCTATGTGGGGATAAAACTAGACATAAAGGGTAACAATAATTTCCTTTCCTAATCCTCCCATAAAAAAAACTCTGGAAGAAAAATATCAAGTCCCACTCTATGTTTCCCTCTATCCTTACATAAAAGTTCACAGAATATAGCTGGTGTTCAATATATAAGATCCAGAAAACAATACCCAGAGGCCAGGGAACTGAATGGTCTCCATTCTCTCAAGGGGAAGAAACAAAGCCTGAGGAACTTGTTGATTATCCCTAGTAAGAATGACCAAGATAGAGGTCATCGGTGGCTCATCAGAAAAGCCAAAATCAAGCAAAGTTCAATAAACAATTTTGTTTTGATGAACCCAAAGTACATTATTTTCTTCAAGAACTCTGAAGAAGACTCTATAGTAAATCCTGAGAAATGCTAGCTGGCTAATAGCAGATGGTGAAACCATCCAAAAGCTGGATCCATTTCACCAGGAGGAAGGCCCCATGGATCCTGCCACGGCATCTTCAGACCCGTTTGGTGTTGATTTTCACCAGATGACTCCTATGAAGCAAGAGTAGGCATATTTATCCATCTGTGGATGACACAAAGCTAAGGAGGCTCTATCTGAATATTGGATTATATGGAATTAAGAGTCAAAAATATCTCTGTAGACGTAAATGATGAACTCAAAGAAACAAACTCAAAGAAATCTGATTAATATATTTGTCAGATTCTTTACTTCAGTTCCGAATGGAAGCTGGAGGTGAGGCCCTCCAGCTAAGTGCTATGGTGTTCTTAGTTTAAGCCCCAGATAAAAAGCAGGAAGTATAAAGGGAGGCCGAAGGAAACTATTCCAAATCCACATAATCCAGTCCACCTGTAGAAGGCAGGTGCCAGATCCAGGGGTCAGCGAAGGTGGTTTGTAGGAATTGATAGCTTCAGATGCCTAGGGAGCTCCCTGGCCTTCCTCTGGGTATTCAAAAGCCTTATCCAGCCCTCTGTGTTTTGCGTGAAGAGCAGATTCTGCTGTCTGTTGAGAACCAGGCAACCACCTCAGCAAACTAAAGTTAATGCTGGGGCCTGATGAGCCAAAGACAAGGCCAGCTGGAGTCCTGGCCTCACACGAGAGCTGCCTTCTTTGTGGGAAAAGTTTTACATTTTAGTCTCTTACGTGACCCATTTACTCCACTTTTGCTGGCAGAGGAAACAAAATTCACTCCGTAAGCATCTAACATATGAATTGCCAGTGATGGCCTCTTCCCTGTATTTGTCCCCATCAGAGCCACTTCTCATGCTTAACTTTGGAAGCCACACTGGCAAAATAGCTGATGCACATCCATTCTATCTTACCATGTTTCCTACTTTCTGTTACTTTACTTATTTAAAAAGAATTTGTTTTCCAAATCTTTATTGTTGAAAGTATTACATAGGTCCCCTTTTTCCCCCATTGATCCCTTCTAGCTCACCCCCAACCCCCACCCCAAGCCTTCACTGCACTATTGTCTGTGTCCAAAGGTTATGCATATATGCATACAAGTTCTTTGGTTGATCTCTTCCCAACCCTCCACCCCTGACCCCCACCTTCCCTCTAAGATTCAACAGTCTGTTCCATGCTTTTATGGTTCGTCAGATTATTTAAGTCGTGGAGCTTATTAGACAGTTACTGATAATTCTTTAGCTGATTTAGCCTTTTACTCAACCAAACATATGATGCAATTATATGGAACTGGACATATGCAATTATATGGAAGCTAGTGGTTTCTCACTTCCTTCCTAAAAAAAAATGTTGAGGCACCAGAAGCAGAGGGACCTCCCATTCCCCTGATAACATTCGCATTTGTAGGAAAGGTTTACTGGCCACATAGCCTTTTCCCCCAGGGCTCCATATGAGAACATGAAGAACTAAGAAACTGTGCGGAGTACTTTTATGATCTCATGATGTGGGCTCCAAAGCAGGGATAGATTTAAAATGTTTCCTCCTCCTGATTTTGACTCCAAACCAGAACAGCACGGGTGATTTTTAAGGTTATCAGGGGAGTATCTGAGAATACTGCATTTCTTTCTGTGGAAATAAAATGATTTTCAAGAAATTCTACCAATGCTTGAGAGTCAAGACCATGTTTGTCCCCAAAACTTATCTCATGATGCTTTTGCTGATCTGGTTTGAGGAGTATTTATCTTTGGAGAATATTCAAGTAATGATAAATATTAGAATTTTGGAGCACAACTTACAGTAGCCAAGATCTAGAAACAGCCCAAGTGCCCATCAGTAGATGAGTGGATAAAAAAGCTGTGGTACATTTATACTATGGAACCCTATGTAGCAGTAAAAGAGAAGAATGTCTTACCCTTTGAGACAGCATGGAGGGACCTGGAGAGTATCATGCCAAGTAAAATAAGTCAGTCAGAGAAATGCAACTATCAAATGATCTGGCTCATATGTGGAATCTAAGTAACAAAATAAACAGATGAACAGAATGCATCCAGAGACATGGAAGCATGGAACAGAGTGCAGAATCTCATAGGGAAGGTCGGGGAGGGAGGTTGGGTGGGAGGGAATCAACCAAAGACCTTGTATGCATATATACATAACCCATGGACACAGACAGTGTGGTGGTGAGGGCCTGGGGCAGGGGCGTGGGTGAACTCGAGGGGGCCGATGGAGAGAGGGGGAAGGAACACATGTAATACTTTCAACAATAAAGATTTTAAAAACTAAAAATTGTGGAAAAGAATTTTGGAAATCAGAAATGAATGAGGTAAGGTCCTGGAAAGATGAGGGCCAATCTCCAAACTTGGAAGACCAAAGGTTTGAGAAAATTGAATCAGTTGTGTCATGGAACTCAAAATTCATAACTGAAGAGTGACTTAATCTGTGTTAGAATGCTCAGGAATAAGCTGGAGGGTCTTGGCAGATGCCTGGGATACCAGGGGTGCATCCATAGGCTGTTTTCAGGCCTGACTGGGAGTGGAGTGAGCAAGTTGTGCCATGCGCAGGGCCAGAGCAGGCAGACATTCAACTCTTATCATCCAGCCACACGCTGAACAACCTGATACAGCAGAATCCACAGTTCGCAATACTGAGCCCAGCAACATTGAATAATTTTCTCGATATTTCATTAAAGACTAAAACTTTCTATTTTAATTAAATTAATTTCCCCAGGTTTACTACATTTTTAATGTGTTTTTATTATGCCTGGAGGTCATTTACCCCATGGGAACTATTCTAGTTTTATAATTTTAAATCAACGTTCCGAATTTAAAATATGGATTTTTCAGAGTTAACTTTTCTGGATCGAAGTTATACTACACTAGTAAAAATGCAGCCACTTGCCACTAAGAGACTCAGAGTGCTGATCTATAAATGTGTTATATTGTCATTGTTTCTCTTCTCACCTGAATGAATTATAACTAGCTTTTACTGACCAACATACTGGGAAACGTCTTAGCCTATGGATTTTTAGTAAAAATTCTAACATCTCTAGTGGCAAATGTGAGCGGGCTGCCTCAGAGCTGGCTACAGAGCACATGCAGGTGAAGTGGTTGCTTTTCCTGGCAGTCAGGAGGTGAAAGCTGTTGCTGGATTCTGCTCCCTTTGGCCCCACGCTGACAAACAACACACTAATAGGCAAGGAACTAGACGACTCCATCTAGGAACCCAGCGTGCCTCTTGGCAGAATGGCAGGAAGTTTCTCGTTTCCAAATAACAAAGTTTTGTCAGAGTCAAAGGTCCAACATTCCCCCGCCCAGATGAACTCTCATGATTTCCTACCTCCCTCATCAAGTCAGCCTCCCCTTCAGCAAATAGACCATGTGCCATGTACTGGACATGGGTGAGGCTTCCAAAAGAAACCCATGTCCAATCCGGCCCTGCTGCCAAAAAACAAGTCCACGAAGTGTTGGGAACTATGCTAGGCACAGGGGAAGACATCATGATTCTCATCATGTTAGAGTCAAACTGGTACTCTGAAAGAGAAAGTGATGTGCCCAAACCACACCACTGGCAGAACAGAATCTATTTTGAACCCAGATCTGTCCAGCTCCAAATCCTGCACACTTCCCACTCCACCAAGCAGCATCCTTCCAGAGATAACGGGTCTGTATGAGGGAAGCTCGGGCTACAGGTGCCTACCCTTCCAGCTCAGTTTCACACCTATAACTTGTGAGCTACCCCTTCTACAGACAGCTCCAGGGATAACACAGGATCTATAATAAATGCCTCCTCCCCCTATCAGCTCTGCTCCCACCGGTCTCCAGGTTAGGAACCCTGCCCACCACTCAGCCTGGTCATCCCTGGACAGCCCTCACCGGGGATTCAGGAGAACATCATTGAAAATTCCACTCATACAAATTGTTTTTACATGAACTTGTGCTGATGTGCCTTCTTCCCTCATCTTGAACGTGTCTAAAATTCAACAAACATCTCGATGCTTATGAAAATGAAATTATCCAGATGTCTTTGCAGATGTTACGAATGGCCAGCCAGTACAGCATAAATGCAAAGAAAATCTTCTCTCCCCACATGGGAATGAGTGTTTGCAAATGAAACCAGAAAAACAATGACCAAATTCACACACATTCCTGATGAAGGTGACTTTCCCTTATCCCCATGGTTAGAATGTCTATTTTTTAAAACTTTAAATATTCAGACTTTGAATTTCTTTGTAATGATCATGGAATAGACTGATGAATCTCAGAGGGATGGGGAGCAGGGGGTTATGAAGAGATTAACCAAAGAAGTTATATGCATATATACCAGTACATAATCCATGGGCACAGACAATAGTGTGGTGAAGGCCTGGGAAGGGGAGAGGGGCAGGAGTAGGGTGGAAAGGGTCAATGAGGGAAAACAGAGGGACATCTGTAATACTTTCAACAATAAAGATAATTTTTTAAGATTGCTATTTAGTGATTATTATCCTGTTAAGGACAAGAAAAAAGAAATTCTGAGATGTGCTAACTTAAACTATAGCAGGCTGGAAGGTGGGACGAAGAGACAAGGAAAGTTAATCAGTTAACAGAATAGCGGCAGAAACCAACACAAGACTGCCCGTATTCCTGGATGTATGTTGAAACTTTGCATCAGCTTCCAGATGGCTATTTCAGCTCTTACCCAGAGAGAATAGCTCCCCACCCAGATGCCACTACACCCTGCTTACACATGAACTTTCCATACTGCTGCCCACGACCAACCCAGGAAAAGCAAATACTTCTTCCTTCCCTGTGGACTATGCAGGACCAGCCCCCTTTATCTTTAGCCGATGTAAATTCTTCCAAAACCACTTACATCTTTCTCCCCTAAACTCATTGTATGGAAGAGCCCTGTCAGCCCTGAGACTGCATACAGATTTGTTTTCTGCCTCCAGCCCAGCTGGTTTAGCTGCATGGCCCCCGGCTTGGTCCTTTTTCTGGACAACATGTGGCTCAGTAAATCCTATCTTTCAGAAAAACTGTTGGCCTCAAAGGTTATTGTTTAACATTATCAATTTGGGGCAAAAAAACACACACAAAAAATAAGGAGATGTAATGAGGTATGGAGGAGATGAGGAGCCTGAATGATTACTCCCACATCCCTCTGGGTCAGCAGAGAGAAGCAGTTTGCTCACGCATGGTTGGAGGTAGGGGAGGATGTGGAGAGAGAATGGGAAGACAGGTGGAAGCAGAGCTTCATCGAGGAGATGAAATTGCAACTGATAGTGAACATAGACAACTGGTTTGGTGGAGAGGAGGAAGCCAATGGTTGGAGATTGCCTTGACCAAGAGCACAGGATGAGGAATGGTTCAGGCCCATCTGAGGACTGACTCACAGACCATTTTGACAGGAGCTGGAGAACAGTCATGGTGAGAAAGAAGTCAGGGGCCAGATGCTGGAGGTCCTTGGGTATCAGGTTGACGAAGCCTGGACTTTTTATCTTCAAAGCAAATGGAAGCATTGGAATTGTTCAAACAGGGTTGTGACACAATGCAAGTAGAGATTTAGGAAGATTATCCATGTGGCAAAGACAAGGATAAATTGAGAGTCGAATTGTTCATGTATTCACCTATCATATTCTCGCCCCATCGCCTTTAACAGAGAAGCTGAGGGTTCCCAAGCTGCTGTTCTGGTCCGGGGTTAGGAGATGGACATATGCCCTCCATCACTCTGTATCCAGATGTTCGCTGCCTATGGTAGGATAAACAGCAGAGCCAATGAAATCCTTTTTACCAGTGGCTGGTTCGTGTCTGCTCGCATCTGGCTGACAGACAAGACCTGCTGAAGCTGCTTCCCACCCCAGCCCATATCTGCCCTCCTATTTCTGCTCCTGGCTGCCTGCCGCTCCCTCGGATGCCTGAATAAAGTCATACCACTTCAGGTCCTGCTGCTGTGTCCTTGAGTCTCCTGCCAGCCTAGGTTTTGGCTTGCCTGCTCGCAGTCTGCCCTGGCATAAACCAGCATCCCAGCAGAAGCCATACCCACTGTGGGCCCCGCCACTCAGCAGGTGGGGAGGGCCTCTCCACCTTGGTGGGTGGAGGAGGAGCAGCTGGAGATGCTTGGGAAGGGCCTACAGGCACATGTGTCCTGAATGGGACAGAGGGAAGATGTGTGCCCTTGGCCTTGAAAAGCCTCCCGGCTCTTCAGGTTCTGCCTCTTGCCCTTTAGATGATATTACCTTAACTGAGTACAAGTCTCAGGCCACAAGCTCTAGTAGGCAAGATACTTAATAACTTAACCCTCTTTATTTTTCTAAAATAGGCCCTCGTACCCCAGCTCAGTCACTGTTCACTGGAGCTGCCCAGGAAGAGGGTGGACTCAGCTCAAATTGCTGTGAATCCTGATGGCGCTGCCGCCACAAGCTCTCACCAACTGCTCTCCTCACAGCTGAAGGAACAGTTTCCTTCCAGAAGGGAGAGCCCTATGGCACCCCTTCATGGCCCCACAGGACCCTCCCATACTGCACACTCCTCAGCTCCCACCCAGCCTGGGATGGGGATGCTGAGTCTGCTCTCAGTCAGGGTAGAAGCTTACTATAAATCACCTTGGAACCTCCTGGAGTTTTTTCCAGCCCTCATCCTCCCTACCAAGGGCTGCTTTTGAAACCTAAAAACTAAAAGTGAATCTTGTATTCTCTCTTATATTATGAAACCCTTCCCTGAGGAAATAAACTTGGAATAGCCTGTCCTGATTGGGAAAATGCCCTGGGGACAAAGGATATGGAAGGAATTAGGAACACCTCTTATTAATTTTTAAATATCATTCCACCACACGCCTCCTCTTGATGAATTTCTGCATCCTCACAACAGAAATTTACTTCTGACCTTCCCAAATGCCTTCCTCCCTCCAAGAAGGAGAGGCTCTTTGTCCATTTCAGTGATCCTATCAGGCAAACCATGTCCTACCTGTGAGGGTAATGTGGCCCCCAGGATCTCCAGGGAATATCAGCAAGCTGAGATACAGGTGACGCTCTCTTCCACTCCATGTGGGTGGGGTGCTTCCAGGAGCTTTTCCTCCCAGCACTGGCCCCATCCCCAAGGATCAGAGAAAGAGAAGCAGCTAAGGCCTATACAGAGCTTACCATGTGCCAGGCACTATCCAAAGCACTGCAATGACTCATTTAAGCCCCACAGCAACCTAAGACAAGAACTACTAGTATCTCCACTTTACAGTTTAAGGGACTGCAGAACAGAGAGGTCAAGTAACTTGCCTGAAGACACACAGCCACTAAGTAACAGGACCAAGATTAAAATCCAGGTAGTCTGTCTGATTCCAGGTTAGAGTGCCATATCTCTATAGTTAGCTGCCTCACTATCAGAGCTAAACTAAAAGGGGACAGTGACATGGGATAAAAGGAACTAACTCAAACACACAGACACCAGCAGGCAGAACACAGGACCTTATAGCTTATAGCTCTCAGAAACCTAGGAAAGACAACACCCTCAATTTATAGGAGAGGTGAAGGGGCTAGAGAGGCTAAGATAGCTGGAAATTAGTAAAGCCTAAATGCAAACCTATCTCAATCTCCTCTAAACTTAATGCTACAACCCACATCGTTATCAGGAAAAAAACTACCCAAGGTCCATGTGCTAGAGTGGACAGATAGCCTCCTTCTTGGTGCCATTTGTCACAGTCACATTTGAGATGCTTGGAATAACAGACGGGCATTTCATGGGTCACAGAGAACAGTGAAGTACTCTCATAATGAATGAGGTGGCCTCATATCTTTCCAGGAGAAAGCTGAGCCCCCACTCAGTGTTTCTGATGGGAAGTAATTTACATAATCTATTTTATGTGTATTACATCCTACAGTCAAGATATTTCCTTTCAGAGAAAGTAATTTATTCCTTCAACAAATATTTATTGAGTACTTATTTCATGTTCAGTTACTAGACAAACGCCCAAGGGTGAGAAAGACAGATGTCATTTGAGGGTCACAGAGAGCAGTGAAATAGCCTCACAATGAATGAGATGATCTCATATCTTTCCAGAAGAGAGCTGGACCCCCACTCACTGTTTCTGATTAGATGTAATTTACATAATCTATTTCATGTGTAGTACCTCCTACATCAAGATGTTACCTTTCAGAGAAAGTAATTTATTCCTTCAACAAATATTTATTGAGTATTTACTTTGTGTAAGATACTAGACAAATGTCCAAGGATGAAAAAGACAGCTGTCATTTGAGGGGCTTGCGATTTAATGCAGACAATGCAGCATGTAGGCAAATCATCACAATACAGTAGAAAGGAGTCATCACTGCCCTTACCTAATGAGCACGGTAACTAATATTGAGCATTTACACATTTGTACCTGGAACTCCATTCCATTCCATTCCATTCCTTGCCACCTTATTCAGCAGCAAACTTTTATTCACCCTGCAAACCTTGTTCAAATGCCAACCTCTCTGTGTAGCCTTTTGACTGCCTATTTCCCCATCCAGGCAGACTCTCTCCTACCTTCCTTCCTCTTTTCTTCCCTCCCTCTTTCTCTTTTTCTCTTCTTTCCTCCCTACTTCCCTAAGTAGAGAGTGTTTTTTTAGCATTAGTGTTACCACTGAACGCTAATGGGTATTTACTTCCTTAGTCCTCACCAAAGCCTCGCAAAGGAGCTATAGTCACATTTGCTCTATTGTGACACAAGGGTCCAGGAAATTGAAGTGTGCACAATGTCTATCCAAGCTGACAATACTATCACCAAAGTATCCATGTGACAATGCAGAACTAGGTGCTAGATATGATGTGCCTTAAGGACTGGAGGGCCCCAATGGTCACCCACAAGGTGACAGCCTGCCATGGACCCAGCCCTAAACCTCATGGCTGGCTGCGACCCTTGCCTGGACTCTCTGTTCCTTTCCACTCTCTGTTACTCACTCTCAAGGGCCTCTCTGCTGCCTGAACCACTCTGCAATCTCCTCCTGGCATCTCACTGACCACCCAGGTGGCCCCTCTAGGACTAGCTCTGAACAGAGACCCAATCTCTGCCATGTGTCTTGCAGGGTCCAAGCTGTCTACAGCCTTTGTTTGGCCATGGACTGATGTCTCCATTCTGGGGGCACTGGAGGTCAGGGGCAGGTCCAGGATGAGAAGTGACAGTTTGCCTTCGGACATCTACATTCAGGGGCAGAGATGGTCCACAGGCTGTTGGGATCAAGAGTTTAATCTGGAGATTCAAGACACTGCTGCAAGGAAGAGCCCACACAGCAGTGATGAGAATGAAGAGAATAGGTCCAAAGACAGATCCTGGAGTGACCCAGCCCAGCCACCCAGAGGAAAGGGACAAAATAACAGCCAAGAGCCAAACTCTATTAAAGAAGACAAGATGGTCATTGGTGTGAAATGCTACCAGGCACTGCAAAGATAAAAAAAAAAAACATTAGAACGCAAAAGCCAACCTCATTAAACTGTCAGGGGGACGGGAAGAGTCCATTCCTGTGTCAGAACCTGCTTGTGCTAATTCAGGGGACAGTCTTTGCCCTGCGCAGGGTGAGTGTGGGACCCTTGACTTCCCATCAGCAGGTGAGCAAAGAGCCCTGGTCAGTGCAAGCCTTGTTCTCACTGTCCAGCAGCCACCCCGCCATCCCACAAGGGACACTGAGTTGTGCAGAGAAAAGCTCCTGGGCCTGGCGTTAATGTTCTTTGTTATCGTTAAGCGTGGACGCTGGCAGCTGCTCATCCCACCAAATGCCTGTATGCGAAGGAGCACGTTTTCCATAAAGGCCCAGAGAGGGCGGGGAACAGCCTGAAGCAGATGGCATGTGGCATAACGCTCGCCTGTGATCACAGGTCTCAGGTGTGCCACTACGATGATTGGCGATGGATAGGGGTGCATATCAGAAGAACTACTGAGGGAGTGCATTTTATTGGACATCCACAGCTCCCTCAAGTCCTGGCAGGAGCTGCAGGACAATGAGAAGAGGGCATCTGGGTACGTGAAGTGGGTTCCGATGAGGGCCAGGGAACCATGGAAATAACATCAGAGACTTTATGAACAACCACGGGCCACTAAGATGAACTGAAACTGCAAGGACAGCCAAGAGAGAGCCATAGAATTATCTGTCCCTTCCACTGCAACACCAGTGGAGACTTTGCCTCTTTTCTGAATAAGGTCAGGCCGCTGTTTACACTTGGTGGGTGGCTACTGCTCCATCAGAAGCCTTGTTTTCTTCAGGTTGGCCTCACAATCCTCCATGATAACTTATTCCAGCTTTGTTATTAGCAAAGAAAAAAACAAAGGTAAGACTACACTTTCCCCTTTGCAGACTTGGCCTGTGTCAGAGCTTTCAAACAACCACGTGTGCAGGCTAGCCGGTGCCTAAGCTTCCCTTTCATTTTGCATCCCTTGGGAGAGGGCTGGAATTGACCATCAGGTTACATTACTTTGAATTGCTGAACAGGTTGGGATCCTGGGCTCCTTCCCTGGGGCGTCTGTGACAAGCTTTGCACTCAGATTCATTTGCCGGATATTCAAAGCATTGTAACTTGCTTCAGTGGAGTTACCGACGGCATCCTCGGGGAACTGTGAATAAGGAGTGACCGGTTTTCATACTAAGCTATAAATTTCTAAAACGACTTATATATATGCTGTGTGGGCAGCATATTCTTTACTAAAGAATCATACTGAGACATAGAACATCCTTGTGGAAGGGTTCAGAGGGACCTGGAGAGTATCATGCTAAGTGAAATAAGTCAGTCCCAGAAAGACAAGTTGAAAGGGCGGTGCAAGACTGCAAACCGGCCAATAGGGATGCAGAGGAAATGACCCAAGTCTAACTGCATCCTGCCCCTGTGCAACCAAACCCTGGCCCTTCCCTCGACCAATCAACAGGGGCCACATACATTACCCCACCCACTACTTCCGGCCCTATAAATCCTTTGTTTTCCTGAAACTCGTGGTCTCTCCCCTCCGCCCTGCCGCTGCGTCGGTGAGCGTGTGTGGGACGGGAGCTCAAGCTAGCTTGATTAAAGGCTCTGTATGTTTTTTGCATCGGTCTCGGGGCTCCCTAAGTGGTCTTTGGGGAGCATGACATCTGGGCGGAACAAAGTATCACATTATATCACTCATATTTGGAATCTAATAATAAAATAAACTGACAAACAGAGTGGATCCAGAGACATGGAAGCATGGAACAGAGTGCAAAATCTTGGAGGGAAGGCAGGTGAGGGTGGGAGGTAATTAACCAAGGACTTGTATGCAAAAATAAAAAATAAAAAAATAAAGAAAACACAAAATTGCTCTCAAGGAATTGTCACCAACAATAACAAGATTACCACACACGTGGCCCTTCTGGTATATTTTAGAAAATATTTCTTCCTGAATAATTTTATTTCTTTTACACCACCACCATGAGGTGGAGATGATAGGAAAATTATCTCTTCAATATATCGCCTCAGAATTTAAGATTAAAAAAAATTCCTCTCTCCTCCTGATCTGATATACATCCTTTATTAGATAGCGAAAATCAGATCTCCTATGTATTTCCATTAATGCCTTTGCTCAATTTCCAAGTATCCAGGACTAATTTGACACTTAGTTTTTGGTAGCCAAATTAGGTTAGGGTTTTGGTATGATTCTTTCTCCTCATCCTCAGTGTATCAGTGCCTGATTTTTCTTTTTAATAGTCATATAGGGGCTATGGCAAAATACATGAAACAGTTTATTCTTACATTATTATTTATTAACTAGGGGCCCGGTGCACAAAAATTTGTGCACTCGGGGTGGAGGGAGTCCCTCAGCCCGGCCTGTGCCCTCTCACAGTCTGGGACCCCTCAGTGGATGTCCTATGATGGCCCCAGTCTGCCAGGCGCCTTTTGTGTGTGTGTGTGTGTGTGTGGCCACTGGGGACCTGCCCCCAGCCGCATCTGAGGCTCGGAGCAGTC
>PVJC01037994.1:0-16987 GCA_004026665.1 Murina feae
GCTCCTGCCGCAATGGAAAGGGCTGTTTACTCAGGTCCGTGAGTGGCGGCCGCCATGTTGGCTGGGCTAATTTGCATACAGCCGCTCTGATTGGCTGGTGGGCGTGGCTTACCCTGTCTCGGAGAAACGGTTAATTTTAATATTTCGCTTTTATTAGTTTAGATTCCTGTACAAAATTTCAGCTTAAAAGTTATCCTGCTGTATTTGGTCAAACATTTAATTAACTCACCCCTAATGCCTTGGCAGGGCCTGACCAAATGATTTTGTGGGTCTTATATGGCCCATGGGCTGGAGTTCCCCACCTGACTTAGACAAATGAAAAAGTTAGTTAGCTGGCCTTTCCCCCACTTTTGTTCCCTGAATGGAAAAAAGAAAGATCACTGAATGGATATTTGGAAACACAGCAGAAAGCAGGAAGCTGTGGGATGGTTCTGCCTAGTTGCACAGGTGATTGGACAAACCAGCAAGAGACAATTTATAGCTGTTGTGTTCCGTTAGCACTGTCCTGAGCAGTGGCAGTTCCCTGCTTCTTTCTGAACTGACCGCTGAGAAAGCTCCGAGCCCACAATCTTAGCTACGGAACAGGTGATTTAAAGTCATAGAACCAATCTGTATACAGATGGATGAAATGGTTTTACAAGGGCTCCCAAGAATGCAATTTCACAAACTAAAAATTAAGAAAAAAATTACTGACAAGTTTGCATTTCAGAGTTGACACTCCCGATTTTTTCTGGAACCTCTGAAGCAGGAAGATCAGAGCACAAGCTCTCAACCTACTTGAGAAGGGAATGAAGGATGTTTCAGAACCAAACCTTTGCCCAAAAAATTGTAAAGTATTCTTAAGGAGTGTATCTAACGGGCCCTAGGTACCCGATGAATCACCCCTTTCCAGGATAAAATGTTCTGTCCCTTTTCTAAAATGCTACTGGGTACATTTCCCCCTAATCTCTAATTAGAAGCTACACAGAATGCTGATTGCATTTACCATTACCTGCAAATTATAAAATGTCCATTAAAAGACACGTTCTCAGCTTTGATTAAAATCTAATCCAAGATAGACCTGGGTGCTACATAAATGAAACTCTGCCATATTTGAAAAGATATAATTTCTTCAAGCAAACTTCCTTATAAACAGATTTAGAAAAAACGATCTTCAGGTATTTGAGACAGGAGAGTTATCCAAAGTGCTTACATTATATACAGGAAGATATATGCTATGTCAGGTTATAGTGAAATCAAAGTACTTGAAAATTACTTCTTAGAAGTTAAAACTGGAAATAACCCCAATGTCTTTAGTGGATGAATGGCTAAACAAACAGAGGTACATCTTATGCTATGCAATACTAGTCAACAATAAAAAGGAATGAACTACTGATACATCAACATGAATCTCGAGAATTAGTCTGAGAAAAAAGCCAATCCACAAAGGTTACATACCTTACTATAGCCTTCTCAGAGTTTTTATTACAAATGGATGTTGAATATTGTCAAATATTCCTGACCATATGGTTGTTCTCCTTTGCTCCTTAATATAGTGAATCAGATCAATTGCTTTTAAAAGTTAAATAAACTGTACGTGCCTTTATAGAGCTGGATTCAATTTGAGAATTTCTGTGTCCATATACAGGAGTAGGCAAAAGAATGTACACAGTTGTATGAGAAACAAAGTTTATTCTTTTATTATGTATTTATTAATTATTATATTATTTATTTGTATTGTCTTTTTATTATTGTTATTCTTCCATACCATTACTTGTAATTTATCTTTTAGGTAATGATGGCCGGCAATTTCATCAACTTTTGCCCACCTTATATATGAGGAATACTGGAATTTTTATCTGCAATTTTCCTTTCTTACAGATTTTATATGGTTTGGTACCGATATGATACCTTAGGATTTGGAAAGTTTACTCCCTCTACCATTTTCTGAAATAGTTTATGCAGGAATAGCATGATTTCTCCCTTAAATATCTGGTATCATTCACCAGATTTTATCCATTTCATTTAAATTCTCTCTTTTAATTCTATAGTGGTAAATTATGTCTTCTTTCTCTTCTCCGACCGCAACCCCACTTATGAGTCTAGATATAATATGATTCAACTTTTGAGCTCTTTAAACAATAGCTTTTCAAGTCATTTACTTTATCTTCTGCATTCCCATTTTCTATTTTATTGATTTCTACTCTATATTTCTTTTCTTCTACTTACATTGGATTTTCTAGCCTCATAGTTGGCAGTTTAGATAATTGATTTTAGACCTTTCTTATTTTCTAATATAATTATTTTAAACCAGACATTTGTTCAAAGCATTGCTTAATGCTGCATCCCTACATTTTTGTTTTTTCACTGGGTTAAAAATATTTTCTAATTTCCTTGTGTTTTATTCTTTACACCATGGTTATTTGGAAGTATGCTGTTTAATTTCCAAGTATTTAGGAATTTTTTTTTTAACTTACTTCTAAGTTAATTTTACTGTGGTCAGAGAGTATACTTTCTATGAATTCAGTTACTTAACATTTGAGACTTGTTCTATAACTCAGAATACTGTAAATGTTGATAATATTCCATGTTTTTTTTTGGTTTCTTTTTTTAAAAATTTTGTTTTATTGCTTAAAGTATTACAAAGAGTGTTAAATAAGTCTCCATTTTTCCCCTTGACCTTCCCCCTCCTCCCGTACCCCCCAGTATCTTGTGTCCATTGATTATGCTTATATGCATGCATACAAGTCCTTCAGTTGATCTTGTAACTGCCTCCCAACCCTCCAGAGCCTTCCAGCTGTAGTTTGATAGTCTGTTCAATGCTGTTTTGCCTCTGTATCTGTTTATGTTTATCAATTTATAATGGTCTTTATTATCCATAAATAAGTGAGATCAGGTGGTATTTGTCTGTTCATTTGAAAAAGATATTTATTCTGCCTTTCTTGGATCTCTCTGGGCTATGCTGCCAGAACCTCTATCCACTTGCCATTATTCTACTTAGCTCTAGAGGATCAGCTGCTGAAAAGCAATGCTCTACTGAATTCTGGACATCAGCATTCTTAAGAGTTTGAAAGAAAGACTTTAATTAAAAAATGCCAACAGGATCGGATGCTTTGAGTTTGTTTTATATCTAATACGCTAGCTATATTCCATCATTTATTTTGGCAGGTGTATTATCATTCCCATGTGGTTTGGATCATTCTCAATTTCAGAATGCCAAGAGCCACAAATGCTTTTAAGAAAAAAAATAAAAAAGGATATATAGGTCGTGAATGACTTTATCCTTCTCTTTACAAAACAGCAGCACACACAATATATCTCATTCAGTCTTAGAGTTGGAACATAAAAGAGCGAACCTCTTTGAACATCTTACACCTGAGTACTTGGCACACATTCACAAGGGCTAGAAAATCTTTTAAAGAATCAGACTGACTCACAATGAATTCCCAAGCTTGTTGTACGCTGTTCATTTTGAGTGTGGTATGTGTGTGTGGTTGAGTGGGATGGAGGAGGTCACCAGTCATGGTTATATTGCTGCCACAAGTCACAGGTCAGTCCACAGGATTATTAACGCTACTCCTATTTCAAATGGTGGACTCTGCCAGCTTCCAGTTATGGCTTATCTGCTCCACACTCTTAGGCTCTCAGTAATTTATATTTTATCAGCCCCTCACTTAATGCAGAAACGGTTGCACTATAGGACTTGAAACATTTATAGAAGCCAGTTGAGAAAAGCAATTGATGGCTGCTAAGGGATTTAATGAGTCAAAGATACAGCCCTTCATCTACATTCATAAAATAATTTCTGTGCACAGATAAAATTTAATGCTATGCATACTCTTTGACCTTCAGTATTTTAAATATATGTTTAAAAACTAACTATATCCAATGTATATAGGTACCAAATACTAAATCTGCAAGAAAACTCAAAGCTGTCAGTCTTAGCAGAACTTTGCCAATATATCTGGGGCGATTTGGCTTACTTCAAACATGCTTCCTAATTTACTTCGAGTGTTCCTACTCTGCCGCAGGTCATCCCTCTGACATAAGTGACATCCCCGGGTGCGTAGCCCATTCCCAGTTATCCCAAGTGAAGGAAACCAGAATGTGCCTACTTTGCATTCTGAGTTGAAGGCAATTAAGAAGCAGTGAACACAGGAAAAGCTCTCTGCCCTCCCCACTTGCCAAGAAGCAGGACAAATGTGTTCCTCTTTCCCTTTCTAACTGGAAGGACAGGAGTTAATCACAGAGTAACTTTAGACCCTATCAGCATGGAGATGGCACCAGGGGAATGTCATAACAACCTTAACTAGACTTTATGATGCCCATTCCTTCCCCATATATTTGCCTTCCTACAATTTGCCACCTCTACAGACTCAAGGTTTTTTTTCTTTCTCCTGTCACATCTTTCTTTGCTGAAGATGCTATGTAAGTCTGAATTTGAAGCCACCTCTTTGGGTTACACATCCCTAAATTACTCTCATGTATCTATGAGATATACATGTTAATAAATGTCTGCTTGTTTTCTCCACTCTCATGTCCTTGGCCAGAGCAAGCCATGAAGGTAAGACTGAATGGGCATGGGAAATCAAATCCTTCCCTAGTGAGTGCAGCAGATAGTGTAAACACTAATGCAAGAACAGAACAGAGTTATAGTAAAAGTGGGACAAAAATACAGCAATGTTATTCATTTCTAGTTAGATATTGTGTTACTAAAACCATGCTAGTGACAGCTGACTTCCTTCTTAACACTTTGTAATCGGGCATTTTCCCGCCAAATCGCGTGCTTCACTGTGTGGTAGCGTTCGAAACACTTTCCTTTGTGCAGGGGTACATTACAAAACTTGCACATGTACTGCGTTTCACTGCGTAGTTTATGAGCGGCACACACACGACAACGACGTAAAACATTTTTATTTATGTAAAACATTTTTATTTTTGCCGGTTCCAACTGGAGGTTCCAATGTATGTTTCCTCATGTCCACTGACAGTCTCCCTGGTGGATCTGATTTTACTCATTTCCCGTAAAAAATGTGTTAATAGATTTGGAATATTTGGAAGAGAACTGTTATCTCACTATATGATACAATGTCATATCCACCATCCTGGTATCCCATGAAATCATTCACCTCTAATCATTCCCAGTGTGATTTTCACACCTTTAAAAATCCTCCTATATAATAAAAAGCTAATATGCAAATGGTTATCATGCCCTCATGCTGGGGCTGGAGGATCTGAGGCTGTGCCCCCTGCCTGGTGAGGCTTGACAGGGGATCTGAGGCTGCATCCCCTGCCTGGTGCCAGGCTGGGGGACCTGAAGCTGTGCCCCTTGCCCTGTGGGGCTTGACAGGGGTGGGACTGGCTGGGTCTGGGTCTCTCACGATTTCGAGGCATGAGTGGGCAGGGACTTGACTCTGGGTCCCACGGAACACCCCAGACTCTGACAGGAGGAATATTTTCATATATATTTTACTAATTTTCTTTCATCTCTGACACTTCCATTATAGAGAAAGGGCAAATAGCAATATAAAATATTTCCTCTAATTAATTCCCTTTTAATGTGCATGAATTTCATGCACTGGGCCACTAGTGTACCTATAAAAGTAAAATAAATTCCTAAAAGAGGCTATCTGACACTGTGATCCAAACTCACATGTCCAGGAACAGCTAGCTCCAACCATCCATTCTCCTTCCCCTCTGCTCCTGTTGTGACAAGCCCCACCTCGCAGACTTCACCTCTTCAGTGTCACACCTGTTGCTTGGTTGCACCATTATTAGATGAACCAAAACGTGCCACTGTTACTTTATATTCACCAAACACATGCAATTCAAGTCGTGGTCCCTATCCTTATCCTAAAAGTCTTAGAGTCTTGTCTAGTGATAAAAAATGCATAGATTACTTTTTGGAGAAGCATGAACTGAAGAATATTTTTTAAATGTAAAAGGAACAGGGACTGACTGGAAATGTATGGTTATGAACTAAGAAGAAGGGTAGTCAAGTACATTATGAATAATACTACTTAGAGAAAACTGTTAAAATGTATTGATTTAGCATTATAATTAAACTAGAGGCCTAGTGCACAAAAACTTGTGCACTTGGGGGGGGGGTCTCTCAGCCCGGCCTGTGCCCTATCGAAGTCTGGGACCCCTCAAGGGATGTCCACCTGCTGGTTTAGGCCTGCTCCCCGGGGGATCAGGCCTAAGCTGGCAGTCAGACATCCCTATGGCAGCCTGAGAGCCCTTGGGGGATGTCTACTTGCCAGCGGGGAGCATGCCTAAGCTTTAGTCGGTCATCCTTAGCACTGCTGAGGAGGCGGGAGAGGCTCCCCCTGGCTTGTAGCTGAGCAGAGCTCCCCCTGTGGGAGAGCACTGACCACCAGGAGGCAACACCTGCATTGAGCATCTGCACCCTGTAGTCAGTGTGTGTCATAGTGACCAGTCATTCCCATTTGTTCTGCTGTAGGGTCAATTTGCATATTACCCTTTTATTATATAGGATACCAGCTAAGAAATGGAAGAAACTAACATGAAGGAAGATAAATTATTCAAAGATGTTTTGCTTTTCTGATTTGTACTAGTGTACTTTACAGTTTAAACAAAGAGCAACAGAGTCTGCAATACAGACATTCACTCAACCCAACCATGGCTAAGTTTCTGGCCTTGAAAAAGGAGAGGCCAGAGGCACACAGTATCTGAAATTACTTAGGATAGATGAACGTTACACATACAGAGTATCTAGCTACAGAGTTTAAAGGGGGTGATCGAGCATAGTGACTTCTATTTAAGAAACATAAAAAGCAAATGGACTAAAATATTCTCTCTTATTTTCTGATATGTATGCTAGCAAACATTAATTTAAACTATACTGTTAATTTAGAAGCACGGCTTGAGCATTTTAAATCCCTAACATAAATAACTGATAAAAATATCAATCCTGTACATGAATGTTAAGATACTGGTATAAATGTTAATGATAAAATATATCTTTTCTAAATGCAAAACTGATATATAGCTTGGGGGGAAAAAAAAGGTGATGGGGGTTAATCCCATTTTCGCTATTTGACCTACATTCACAATATACTTGATTTTACACTGTCACTACAGATACAGCCTCCCTGGTATACCAGTGAATGTTTTGAGGAAATGTGAATATTTCTACTAACAATTTTTAAAAGGTATTTTCCATGCAGTACCACTATAACAATATGTAGTATCCATTCTTCAAATGCATGGTTAAGTTTTAATTTTTTTTAGTGTTTTAAGTAGTAACAGGTAAACATTTGACATTGTTAGTTATAAAATTGCATCACTCATTTTTCTTTTAGCAGTTTCTTCTCCTGAAAATAATCATGAACGTGGATGATGCAGATAAAATGAAATGATGGGAAGAACACCATGTCTTCTCATTTAAAACTGTGGTACGTGATGGCAGCCTTTACCACTTTGACCTTTAACAATTATTGACTGAATGCCTGATATGTACAAGGCACAAAGGGATTAAGAATAGTGCAGTGTGTAGACACTGGGACTTATCATTTAGAAGAGAAGATACATCCAAACCCAAACTGCTATCATATAAGACAGTACAATTATAAGTTGTATCATATCTAGAGGACAACAGGATATTAATAAGCATTATTTTCTGGGGTCAATCAGAGAGACTATAAAGAAAAAGTGACAGCTGAACTGTGCCAAAAAAAAAAAAAAAGAATAAAAGAAAAAAAGTAGAAGTCAGGCAGAGATCAAAAGAAGGGAGGAGGAGAGTAAATTCTAGGTAGAAGCAAAGCGCGAGAAAGGCACAGCGGTGGGAAATTGTATCGGGTATTATAGGGTGGTCACAAGGGGTTGATGACTAGAATGGAGAGGGGTGTAATGCGGGGAAAATAGGCTGGTGTTGTAGGAGAATGCAGCTTTGAGAAAAATAACGCTGCTGAATGAACACAATAAGCCAGGCATTCAGTGCGAGTTGAACAATGAACTGCCAAGGAGGGGGTCTATCTAGCTATTTTAGTGAGTCTAATTACAGAGCAGAATCGTTGTATTATAGGAAACAAATACTGAATCAGCACATTAAGAAAGTAGTCCTCATTAGCAGTACTTTTAAAGAGTCAGGATGCTGGAAGTTCCAGAATAGATTATTTATGAGTCTGTGTGCATAGAGAGCCACACGGGCGATGTGGAGGTGGGTGAAAAGACACAGAGAAAGAGAATGTATTCCAATGCCCTTGTCTGGCAGGAAGTGCTTATTCTAATCTAGAAAATGTGTTATTAACAAATTTAAGAAAAATATAGGTATTCCTACAGGATATGTTGTGCGTCCATTTGCCAAGGGCATTACATTTTTACAAGAGTCTTAAGATAACGTTCTTATCTAATCTTCATAAAAAATATTGTTCAATACAGCAATAATATCATTGCCATTTTACAGAGAGGCTTTTGTCCTAGTGCCACTCACAACATAAGTGAATGTTCAAATTTAAAATGACCTGATTCTAAAATGTGTACCTCTCTGTTACCCAACTGTTGTTCCCCTAAAACTGGTAGACTTACTGGCCTTTTGACTTTGAGAAAGTTATTCAGATCCTCTGTGCATCGTTGTCTTCATCGGTATAATGGGGATGAAAATCATACTTCACGGAGGTGCTGAATTAGTTTTAGAAAGTTATATTTTTTTTCTAGAAAATGGACCATTTTATCTGTCTTCAGATACATTGGACAACATTATTAATAGTACTAGAGACCCGATGCATGAAATTCATGCAAGGGACTCGGCCCTCGCAGCCAATGCTTCCTCTGGAAGGTCCTCTGGAAAGTTGTCCAGACAGTTGTTCCACGGTTCAGCCATCCCGTCTAATTAGCATATTACCCTTTTATTATTACAGATTCTCTTATTATTTTTAAAAGCTTTAGTATCTGACCTTACATGCTTTTCTTCCATTCTAAATACTGTTTATCTGTGCCTTCTTTCGCTTCTTAAAAGAGTACCATCAGAGGTTTCTCCATTATATCGATCTTCTCTAGGAAACAACTTTTGTTTTCTTGATTCTCTCTAGTATCAAGATTCTTTTTGCTGCATTATTTTTACCTCATTTTATTTTCCATTCTCTGCTTACTCTACAGGCCAACTCAGCTTTAGTTCTAACTTTGTGTGATTCTTTTCAGTTATTGATTTTAATGTTTTATTATAATTTCTTAACCTATTAAAGTTTCTAATTTCCCAACTAAATCTATATTTGCATGTGTGGGATGCATTCAGGACATACAGAGGTGCCAGGCAGGAGCAGATTTTCCATCTGTTCACTGTGCTGCATCTTCTAGAAGTGTGCCAGATGACTTTTAAGTGGGCTTCCCTTTTTATTTTCAATTGTGGTGAAATACAGAGAACCTAACTCACCATTTAAAATTTTTAATTGTACAGTTCAGTAGTGTTACCATATTTTCCGGCATATAAGATGATTTTTAACCCAGGAAAATCTTCTCAAAAGTCGGGGGTCGTCAATGGAGCCGGACGGAGACCGCAAGTGTTTCTGGTCAGCTCCTTTTTGTGCCGCATACGGTCTCTGTCCGGACTTTTTAACCCAGGAAAACCTTCTTAAAAGTTGGAGGTTGTCTTATACACCCAGTCATCTTATATGCTGGAAAATACAGTAAGTATATTCACAATGGTGACCAAGCTATCTCTAAAACTAATTTCATTTTGCAAAACAAACTCCACACCCATTAAACTACTCCCTACTGTCCTCTAATCCTGGCACCCCTCTTCTTTCCATCTCTGTAAATCTGACTACTTTAGGTGCTTCATGTTAGTGGAGTCACAGGGTATCTGTCATTTTATAACTGGGTTTATTTACTTACCATTTTATCTTCAAGGTTCCCCATGGTGTAGTATGTGCCAGAATATATTTCCTTGAAGCCTGAATATGTCATTATATGTAATACCACATTTTGCTTATCCATTGAGTAACACTAGGTTGCTTCTAGCGTTGGCTATTGTCAATAGTGTTGCTGTGAACATGGGTATTCAAGTGTCTCTTTAAAACCTTGTTTTTCATTCTTGTGGATATTCACTCAGAAATGGAATTGCTGGGTGGTATGTAATTCAATTGTAAAATGTTATGAAACTGCCATCCTGTTTAATGTAGGGGCTGCGCCATTTCTTGATCCCATCAAGAGTATATAGACTTTCTAATTTGTCTACATCCTCCATAGTTGTCATTTTATTTTATTTTTTGTGACAGCAGCCATCCTAATGGGTATGAGATGTTATTTCATTGTAGTTTTAATTTACATCTCCATAATGCTTAGCAATGTTGAGCAGTTTTACATGTGATTGTTGACCAGTTGTATATCTTCTTTGGAGAGTTAAATGACTTTTAAAAAATTTACTGAAATGTAACAACATAGATATAATTGATTACACAGGCAATTTAATAGTTTCTAAAAACAATTCAGAGTTTATAAAAATCATCATACTATTTCCATCATGAATGGTATTACCATTCTACCTGGTGTCTTTCCAAGAAACAGCTACAGTTACACATCAGGCCATGTGGCTATGAACTGCCTTAATACTTGACCCTGAAATATCTATAAATTGCATATTTCAGATGCAAATCCAAGGTAATGATAGATTTTCCTCTGAGAATTCCATTCTTGGTACCTGCATAAAACCCATCTACCAACTAATAAATGAAAATATAGTAAATGCTATTTAACTACAACTGGATATTCTACCTTAGAATTTTTTCTTGGTAAACATATCCTGCCTTTGTACTTTCTTTATAGCACAGAAATCCTATTTTTTTTGTAGTAAAGAGTTTGAGATTTTTCTAAGACAATTCTATAAACATAAAAGTTCTTTATAAATTGCATATAGTTCTTTGTATTTTTCCTTCTCAGGTATTATCTGTGCCTCACTTTTTAAATTTCTTTATTGATTAAGTTATTACATGTGTGTCCTTATCCCCACATTATCCCCCGACCCCCTCCATTCATGCCCTCACCCCCCTGTTGTCTGTGTCCATTGGTTAGGCCTATATACATGCATATTAAGTCCTTTGCTTGATATCTCCCCCTGACCCCCATCCTTCCCTACCTTCCCTCTGAGGTTTGAGCATCTGATCGATGTTTCCCTGTCTCTGGATCTGTTTTTGTTCATTAGTTTATGTTGCTCATTGTACTCCATAAATGAGTGAGATCATGTGATATTTATCTTTCTCTAATTGGCTTATTTCACTTAGTATGATGCTCTCCAGTTCCATCCATGCTGTTGCAAATGATAAGAACTCCTTTTTTACTGCAGCATAGTTTTCCATTGTGTAGACTAGACATACCACAGTTTTTTAATTCACTCATCTACTGATGGGCACTTAGGCTGTTTCCAAATCTTAGCTATGGTGAATTGTGCTGCTATGAACATAGAAATGCATATATCCTTTCTGATTGGTGTTTCTAGTTTCTTAGGATATATTCCTAGAAGTGGGATTACTAGGTCAAATGGGAGTTCCAGTTTTAGTTTTTTGAGAAAACTTCATACTGTTCTCCACAGTGGCTGCACCAGTCTGCATTCCCACCAGCAGTGCAAGAGGGTTCCTTTTTCTCCGCATCCTCTCCAGCACTTGTTGTTTATTGATTTGTTGATGATAGCCATTCTGACAGGTATGAGATGGTACCTCATTGTCATTTTGATTAGCATCTCTCCGATGATTAGTGACTTTGAACATGTTTTCATGTGTCTTTTGGCCTTTCTTTTGTCTTCTTTTGAAAAGTGTCTATTTAGGTCCTTTGCTCATTTTTTATTGGGTTGTTTATCTTCCTTTTGTTAAGTTATATTGAGTTCCCTGTAAATGTTGGAGATTAAACTTTTATGGGTTTTGCAACAATGTTATCCCATGTGGTGGGCTTTCTTGTTGTTTTGTTGATGGTTTCCTTTGTTGTACAAAAGCTTTTTATTTTGATGTAGTTCCATTTGTTTATTTTCTCTTTAGTTTCCATTGCCCTAGGAGCAGTATCAATGAAGAAATTTCTTCGGCATATGTCTGAGATTTTGCTACCTCTGGACCTCTAGTATTTTTATGATTTCCCATCTTATGTTTAAATCCTTTATCCAATTTGAGTTTATTTTTGTGTATGGTGTAAGTTAGGTGGTCTAGTTTCAATTTTTTGCATGTATCTGTCCAATTTCCCCAACACCATTTATTGAAGAGGCTGTCTTGACTCCAGTGTATGTTCATGCCTCCTTTGTCAAATATTAATTAAGCATTGTGGTTTGGGTTGATTTCTGGGTTCTCTATTCTATTCCATTGATCTATATGTCTGTTCCTGTGCCAGTACCAGCAGTTTTGAGAACAGTGGCTTTGTAATATAGCTTAATATCTGGTATTGAGATCCCTCCTACTTTGTTCTTCTTTCCCAGGATTGCTGCAGCTATTTTTTTTTAAATTCCAGATGAATTTTTGGAAAGTTCATTCTAGGTCTGTGAAATATGCCATTGGTATTTTAATGAGGAGTGCATTGAATCTATAGATTGCTTTGGGTAGTATGGACATCTTGATGATGTTGATTCTACCAATCCATGAACATGATATGTTCTTCCATCTGTTTATGTCTTCCTCTCTCTCCTTTTACAGTGTCCTGTGATCTTTCACTTATAGGTCTTTTACCTCCTTAGTCAAGTTTATTCCTAGGTATCTTAATTTTTTTGGTGTGATGGTAAATGGGATTGCTCTTTTCGTCCCTCTTTCTGTAAGTTCATTATTGGTATATAGAAATGCCATAGATTTCTTGGTGTTAATATTGTATCCTGCTACATTGCCAAATTCATTTATTAAATCTAATAATTTTTGATGGAGTCTTTAGGGTTTTCTTTGTACAGTATCATGTCATCTGTGAATAAGGACAGTTTTACTTCTTCTTTTCCAATATGAATGCCTTTTATTTCTTCTTCTTGTCTAATCGCAATGGCTAGTACTTCCAGTACTATGTCAAATAGGAGTGGTGAGAGTGGGCATCCCTGTCTTGTTCCTGTTCTAAGGGGAAATGGTTTTAGTTTTTGCCCATTGAGTACGATGTTGTCTGTGGGTTTGTCATATATGGGTTTTATTATGTTGAGGTATGATCCTTCTATTCCCACCTAGCTGAGAGTTTTTGTCAAGAAAGCACTGTTGGATTTTGTCAAATACTTTTTCTGCATCAATTGATATGTCTATGTGATTTTTATCACTCAATTTGTTTATGTGATATATCACATTTATTGATTTGTGGATATTGTACCATCCTTTCATTCCTGGGATAAATTCATGGTGTATGATCATGGTGTATGATCTTTCTGATATACTGCTGGATCCGATTTGATAGAATTTAGTTGAGGATTTTGGCATCTTTGTTCATGAGGGATATTGGCCTGTAATTCTCTTTCATTGTGTTATCTTTATCTGGTTTGGGTATTAGGCTGATGCTGGCTTCACAGAATGAGCTTGGAAGTGTTCCTTCCTCTTGAATTTTTTGGAATAGCCTGAGGAGGATAGGTTTTAGTTCTTCCTTGAATGTTTGGTAAAACTCCCCTGTGAAGCCATCTGGCCTGGGCTTTTGTTTGCTGGAAGCTTTTTGATGACTGCTTCCATTTCTTCCATAGTTATCAGTCTATTGAGATTTTTAGAATCTTCCTGATTGAGTTTTGGAAGGTTTTATTTTTATAGGAATATGTCCATTTCCTCCAGGTTCTCTAGTTTGTTAGAATTTTGCTATCCATAGTATTTTTTAACAATCCTTTGTATTTCTGTGGGGCCTGTTATTTCGCCTCTTTCATTTCTCATTTTGTTTATTTGGGTCCTCTCTCTTTGCTTCTTGGTGAGCCTGACTAGAGGTTCATCAATCTTGTTTATCCTTTCACAGAACCAGCTCTTGGTTTCATTGATTTCCTGTATTGTTTTTTATTCTCTATGTCATTCATTTCAGCTCTGATCTTTATTGTCTCCTTCCTTCTGCTCACTCTGGACTTTTCTTGTTGCTCTCTTTCTAATTCTCTGAGTTGTAGAGTTCAATGATTTATTACCATTTTTTATTGTTTTTCTGTGGTAGGCCTATACAGCTATAAATTTCCCTTTCAGCACTGCTGTCATTGTGTCCCATAGATTTTGGATTGTTCCGTTTTTATTGTCATTAGTTTCCAGGATGTCTTTAATTTCTTCTTTAATCTCTTTGGTAACCCAATCATTGTTTAATAGCATGCTTTTCAGCTTCCAAGTGTATGAATTTTTTGGATTGTTTTTATTGTAATTTATTTCTAATACTTTGCCATTGTGGTCTGAGAAAATGCTTGATATGATTTCAATCTTCCTGAATTTTGGGAGACTTTGCTTGTGACCCAATATGTGATCTATTTTTGAAAATGTCCCATGTACACTTGAGAAGAACATATATTCCATGGCTTTGGGGTGAAATGTTCTGAAGTTGTCAATTAAGTCCATTTGATCTAGTGAGTCATTTAGGATTTCTGTTTCTTTGCTGATTTTTTTGTCTAAAGGATTTATCCAGTGATGTCTGTGGTGTATTAAAGTCCCCTACTATAATTGTATTATTGTTGATTTCTCCCTTGATATCTTCCAGGAGTTTTTTGTTTGTTTGTTTTGTTTTTAATCTTTATTATTCATATTACAGTTGTTCCTCTTTTTCCCCCCTATTGCTTCTCTCCTCCCAGTTCCCACTCCATCTTCTAACCTTATCTTCCCACTATCCTCATCCATAGGTGTACGATTTTTATCCAGTCTCTTCCCGCACCCCTAACACCTCTATCCCCCTGAGAATTATCAGTCCACTCCCTTTCTATGCTCCTGATTCTATTGTATTCACCTGTTTATTCTGTTCATCAGATTTTTTTATTCACTTGATTTTTAGGTTCACTTGTTGATAGATATGCATTTGTTGTTCATAATGTTTATCTTTACTTTTTCTTCTTCTTCCTCTTCTCAAAGGATACCATTCAGCATTTCATATAATACTGGTTGGGTACTGATGAACTCTTTTAGCTTTTTCTTGTCTGAAGCTCTTTATCTGACCTTCAATTCTGAATGATAGCTTTGCTGGGTAATCTTGGTTGTAGATTCTTGCTATTCATCACTTTGAATATTTCTTGCCACTCCCTTCTGGCCTGCAAAGTTTCTGTTGAGAAATCAGCTGACAGTCGTTATTGGTGCCTCCTTGTAGGTAACCAACTGCTTTTCTCTTGCAGCTTTTAAGATTCTCTCTTTGTCTTTTGCCCTTGGCATTTTAATTATGATGTGTCTTGGTGTGGTCCTCCTTGGATTCTTTTTGTTTGAGATTCTCTGTGCTTCCTGGACTTGTAAGTCCATTTCTTTCACCAGGTAGGGGAAGTTTTCTGTCATTATTTCTTCAAATAGGTTTTCAATATCTTGCTCTCTCTCTTCTTCTGGCACCCCTATAATTCTAATGTTGGTACTCTTGAAGTTGTCCCAGAGGCTCCTTACACTATCTTCATATTTTTGGATTCTTTTTTCTTGTTTCTTTTCTGGTTGGGTGTTTTTTGCTTCTTCATATTTCAAATTTTTGACTTGATTCTTGTGGTCCTCTAGTCTGCTGTTTGATTTCTGTATAGTATTCTTTATTTCAGTCAGTGTATGCATAATTTCTAGGTGGTCCTTTTTCATATCCTCAAGGGTCTCATTAAATTTATCGGCGGTCTCTAGAAAATTCTTGAAAAACCTTATAACTGTGGTTTTGAACTCTATATCCAGTCGTTTGCTTTCCTCCATTTCTGTCATATGTGACCTGTTTCTTTGTCTCTGCATTTTGGCTGCTTCCCTGCATCTATGGTGGGAAAACTTCTGTGCTGGAGACACCCTTATGGGGCAAGACTTGCTTCAGTGGGGCTTTGGTGCTGAGTCTGTCCCCTCAGTTTGTCCCTTTTGGATCTGAGCAGTTGTAATCTGGGTTGTCCCACTCTGACCACTGGATACACTGGCACTTGGATCTCTAAGGAGATGCTATTTTAGCTTCTGCCTGAGGCTACCCATCCTTTTATATGCAAAAGCCTCTGCTTGCAGATCTGGTGGGGTGGGGTCTCAGGGAATCAACAGAGTTGAGCAAACAGCTAAGGCTGATTCTCAGCCCTGCCCTACGAGGCACCAGGTCTCAGTGTCACTCGGCACCACCGGGAGAAAGCCTCCCAGTGCCAGGCAGTCCAGCTTCTTCCCATATGAGTGTGGGTCCCCAGAAACTAGCCTGGAACTGGAGTTCAGAGCTGTTGGGAGCTTGTGACTCCCTCTGGATTGAAAAAGACAACCACGTCCTCAGTTGCCAGCACGCTCCGCGAGCCCTTTTTGAGCGTGCACCTCCGTACCTTTGTATTTTCCTTCTGCACCTCCTCTGAATCTCAGTCTCTTTCTAGTTGTAGAATTTCCACCCAGCCAGCCTTCCTATGGGTCTGGGTGGTGTCCATTTTTTCTTTTCGTTGTGGTTTTCATATGGTTGTGTGAGGCAGCAATTCCAGGTGTTTACCTATGCCGCCATCTTGGTTTCTTCCCAGGAATTTTTTTTTATGTATTTGGGTGCTCCTGCATTGGTTGTATATATGTTTATTTGGGTTATATCCTCTTTGTTGTATCAATCCCTTTAGTATTATGAAGTGGCCTTCCTTATCTCTTGTTATGGCCTTCACTTTGAGGTCTCTTTTATCAGATATAAGTATTGCTACCCCAGCTTTATTTTTTTCATTTCCATTTGCCTGCAATATATTTATCCATCCCTTCACTTTCAGTCTGTGTGAGTCCCTTATTCTGAGGTGGGTCTCTTGTAGACAGTGTATATATGGGTCATGTTTTTTTATCCATTCATCCACTCAATGTCTTTTGATTGGTATATTTAGTTCATTTAGGTTTAAAGTTATATTGAAAGGTACTTGTTTATAGCCATATTTATTTTTTGTGCCTGTTTTCTTTCTTAGCTTTTTATTTCTTCTTTTTACACCAGTTCCTTTAGAATTTCTTGCATT
>PVJC01037995.1:0-16962 GCA_004026665.1 Murina feae
ATCTCCTCAGCCATGGGGCTGTGTTCTGTCCTCCCCTCCCCAATGTCTACAGAATTACGCGGCCAGATGAGGAGATTCGAAGAGCTGCTGCCCCAGATGTGTTGGCTGGTGATGGAAAATTTCAAGGAGAACAACTGGCAAAAACTTTGCACCTCTACCAGGGAGATCCGGGAACAATTCTTGAGTTATCACACGCTACTGGAGAAAAGGAAGGTGGGGGCTCCAGGACCTGCCCTTCCTCTCCAGGTTCAGGGGCCCTGGGCAAACAGAAATGAATGCAGGACAGAGGATGAACTGAGTCCCAGGGAAGGTGATGGGCCAGGCTTGGGATTGTTGGATGGGGACTGAGGGACACAAGGCATTGGGGGAATGAAAGTGGAGCCGACAGCTTCTTCAGTGAAGTCATTCAGTAAACTCCCTGTTGGGGGGGTCAGCTGGGTTCTGTGTGGCCATTGTCGTTGATATCAACAATGACCGTCTCCCTGGTCTCACAGCCTGGATTGTGCTGGACAGATGCTCAGCTCGTCCTCCCCTTCCCCTCAGAGCCAGGCCCCTATCTTGCCTTTTCTGCCCACCCATGGCCCTTCACACACCCTGGTCAGAACATACAACAGTCTGGCCATTGCCATGACTGGCAGAGGACATAGGCCAGTGACTTTTTGGTCTTGACCTCAAGACAGAGTGGTTGAAATTCCTGCTGATTTCTGGATTTTTTTAATTGAAGGATAAAAATGCCCAGAGTCTTCATCCAAATCTTGGACACCCTATACATGCAAAAGAAATGGAGTCTCTGTGTCAAATGGAAGAGAAAAGACAGAAAGAATCAGACGCCATGATTATGACCACCAAGGAGAAGCTGGAGGTCAGTGGTGCCATCAATTCCCACGTCCAGGGCTGAGCTGCACTGCCCTCCAGAGAGATGACCCCACTGACACCCTGGCACCAGCATGGAGCACGGCTTTGTGCCGACACCCTGGCCACGTCAGGAGATGAGAGTGGGCAGGTTTTACAGGTGGAGATGGTCAGTATTGGCTGTTTGTAACTTGTATTTTTTAATTTGTAAATTAATTATTTACAAAAATATTAATGAGAACCTTTTTTTCCATGATCCATGCCTAGTTTCATTTCTTCTTTGGTGAATTGTCCCTTGGCTATTTCAGAATCATTTCCTACCTTCAAGTCAAGTCACCTCTTGGGAGAGATCACCTGGCTGAGGACCAAATGTCAGTTACCTTGGATATAATTGACATGTGGCTTTGTCTTGTTATCCTCTGGCTCCCCAAATCCTCGTGCAGCCTGCTGTCGGAGGCAAGTTCTCTGCTACCAACTGAGCTCCCCGTGTTTCCCCCAGGAATGTACCAGGAAGTGTGGCCGGTTGTTCATAACCAGCTTGGCCAGCTTCACCGAAAAGTTCCTGCTGCAGTTGGATGAAGTGGTCATCATCGATGATGTCCAGGTTGCAAGTAAGTGGCACTACGGCCATGTGTCCTGGCCCCAGGGGTTTGGCGAGGCACAAGCTGATGGGCCATGTGGGATTTCTACCTTTCCCCAACTCCACCAGAATGAAAACAGACTCTCCACTGAGGGGACTGATGAATTTTTGTTTGTTTTCATGAGAAATAACTTCTTTTTTAAATTAAAAAACAAATCCCAAATGGGTCAACAATTACATGTAAAAAATGAAACACTACTAGTGAATATTTTCATAATCTTGGAGTAGGGACAACTTTCCTAACTATGAGATGACAGACAGAAACCATAAAGGAAATGGCTGACCCCGGCTGGCATGGCTCAGTGGTTGAGCATTGAATGAACCAAGAGGTCACAGTTCGATTCCCGATCAGGGCACATGCCTGGGTTGTGGACTTGATCCCCAATAAGAGGGGTGCAGGAAGCAGCTGATAATGATTCTCTCTTATCATTGATGTTTCTATCTCTCTCCCTCTCCTTTCCTCTCTGAAATCAATATAGATAGATATCAATAATATACATACACTAGGGGCCCGGTGCACAAAAATTTGTGCACTGGAGCGGTGTGGGGGGGGTGTTTCCTCAGCCCAGCCTGTGCCCTCTCACAGTTTGGGACCCCTCTGGGGATGTCCACCTGCTGGTGTGCCTGGCCAGCCTGGGTGAGGGGCCAATGTTTGTTTGCAGGCTGGTCAAGCTCCCCAGTGGAGATCCTCACCCCAGGGGGTGTGGCAAGCCTGGGTGAGGGGCTAAGGGCAGTTTTCAGGCTGGCCACAGCTCCCACTGACTCTCTGGGCCATCCGCCTGGGAAGCGATGGGGTAGCACTGGCCACCCCACACCCCATAGGCTTCCCAGGAGAGAGTCTTGGGGCCCCCCCGGCTAGTCCCGTCCCCCCATCGGGTGCCGCTGGTCACCCTATCGGACTCCCAGGAGGGGGCTGGGGGTCCCGCTGGCTCGTCCCTGCCCCCCGAAGGCTTCTCCGCCTGGGAAGGCATCGCTGGCCCAGGGTGCCAGATGCCTTCCCAGGACGGAGGCTCCCAAGATGGCGGAGGCAGCAGCGGCACACCGGAGCTGCGGCCTCCGCCATCTTGGCTAGGCTAATTTGCATACAGTCACTTTGATTGGCTGGTGGGCGTGGCTTAGGCCATCCCAAAGAAACGGTTAGTTTTAATATTATGCTTTTATTAGTTAAGATAATGGAAATGGCTGGCACTACTCTGTGGCCAAAAACAAAACAAAACAAACAAAAAAAACAAGGGCAATTGCCGAAAGATGGAAAGACAAACCACAAACGGGAAAAGCATTCCTACTATCTAACAGTCAGAGAAAGGCCCAATGTCTCTGTGGTACAAAGAACTCTACCAAGGTCAAATTTGTAAAAAGAGACAAACACATGTAATTCAAAAGGGAAGGAACTCACATGGCCAATCAATGTAACAAAAGCTTGACTTTACTGATTACGGAAAGTGCGAACATGGACATTATGAATACATCCGTTTTCGCCAGCAGCCTTGCAAGGCTTTTACGTTTGGTGGCAACCAGCCCTGGTGAGAATGTGAGGAAGCCCAAGTGCCACACAGAGCCTGGGAGAAGGGTAACACTGATGCCACTCTCGGGGGCAACCCGCTGTCAGTACCTACCAGCATTCCTTTTTCTTTTCCTTTTACCTGTCACGGTTCTTAATTTTGGCCTGGCAGTTGTTACCCTAGGAATTTATCCAACAGAAATACTTGCACAGTTTTTCAAAGATATATTTTAAAGCATATTCATCACAACACTAACACTGCAAAGAATTGGGAACAATACTAATACCTAGTTATAGGGGATTGGATACATAAATTATGGCTGAAATGCACAACGACTGCTGTTCACCTACTAAAGTGTGTTTAATGGTCTATGTGTGCTAATGTGGAAAGGCAGGAAGAAATACTGTTATGTGAAAACAAGTTGACAGTGAGTATTTTTCTATGATCCCATTCAAAAACCACACACAGGATACATATACACTCATATAGAGATGTAAATGAATTAATGAGAGAGAGAGAGAGAGAGAGAGAGAGAGAGAGAGAGAGAGCCTGAGCGACAATACCAGACTATTAACAACGGTCCCCTCTGGTGGCTGGATTACCAGAGACTGCTAAAAATCTCCCCGCCCCAAGGTTAGGGCTGTTTAAAATTCTTACAATGTGCATATTACTTTTATAGCTATAGAAAGACTCAAATCACATCTTAAGTGCTATTCATTTGTCACTAATCTATTATTCTTATTAAAGTTTTTTTATTATGAAGACAGTAAATATTCATTATAGTAAAATAGTAAAATCAATATGAATTACAAAGAAAGTTAAAAATGCAGCCTATAGCTCTGGCTAGTGTGGCTCAGTTGGTTGGGCATCGCCTAGGGCACCAAAAGGTTGCTGGATTGGTTCTTGGTCAGGGCACATGCTTGGGTTGTGGGCTTGATCCCAGGTGGTGGCAGGGGGGGAAAGGGGTGTGCAGGAGGCAGCCAGTCCATGTTTCGCTCTCACATCAATTTTTTTTCTCTCTCTCCCTGACCCTTCCTCTCTCTCTCAGAATCAATTAAAAATCTTTTTTTTTTTTGAAGGAAGAATACAGCCTACATACCTGACTGCAGTCAGCTTTTCTGCGGGAGGTGCTCTGCCTCCCGAGGGAGACTCCAAGTGGGGAGAAGGGGAGTGAGGCCCTCATTACTCTAAGGCCAGAGCCTTGATCTCAGGCTGTGGGCAAGGCCACGGTCAGTAACCTGTCTCTTGCCTGCCAGGGACGGAGCCCCCTAAACTGAAAACATCAATTCTCATTCGGAGGAAACTTGCTGGGCTAGCCCTGGAGGAAGAGAATGAGAAGCCTCTGATTGAACGGGGCAGCAGGTGAGAGCCGGGAGCAGGAGGTATACCAAGAATGGCTGTATTTGCTGGGGGCAGTGCTATTCCATAGCACTAGGCTCTGTACCTCAGTTTTCTCATCTGTGAAATGGGCGAGGCAGCCTACCTTATATGGGATCATGAAGAGAAAATTAAATGAGATTGGAGTGCCCTTGGCACCTACTGAGAACTCAGTGGCTGTTAGGATGGACAAGGGGGCCCACAGAGAAAAGGAGGCCTTTCCCACTGAGGCAAATTCTGGGCTTGCTGGTGGCACTGAGAATGTGTAACAAGAGCTGTCACAGTGCTCATTCCTGCGCCCCAAGAATGTGACTCTGGAAGAAGTAAGGAGTGATTTGCCCCGCTTCGCTTCGTTCTTAGCAGCAGCGTTTACAGCGCAGCAGAAAAAAATGAAGCAGGAGCCTGCGGCTGCCGCCTGGCTGGCTGGCTGGCTGGCGAGTAAACGAGGGCCGGGAAGTAGGAAAGAAGGAGAGGTATGACATTCCTCCGCCCAGGCGGAGCCCAGGGTGCTCTATTCACAGGGATTTAAACTTTTCACAGGAATGCAAATATAAAAAAGAGCGTAAAGAAGCTTCATGTCAAATGACCCGAAGGGGTTTTCTTTTAATTAAGACATTTAGGTAAATGCTACTCTTCCCACCCGGGCTGGTGGGTGCACCACAAATGATGACGCCAAGGCTGCGGGGCCTTTACATGCACGTTTGTTTGTAGGAAGTGGCCTGGAATCAAACCCACCGAAGTCACCATCCAAAACCAGATTCTCCTCCGGAAAACACCGTCAATCACCACCCTCAAAACAACCCTGGGCCACCTGGCAACCGTGGAAGCCCGAGATGATGTCTACCTGGTGAGTGGAGAGGCGGGCTGGGATGGGCGCGCCTGAGGGCCGCGCGGCAGCCCAGCTGGGCAGGCTGAAGGGGACAGCTTCCATCACAGTGCCCCGGCATGTGGCCATGGAGCCGACGGCACACGTCAGGGTGCCCAGAGCACAATGTCAGCACTCAGGACAGTCGATGTGCTCAGACACAAGGCAGTGAGCCGCTAGTCATGTCCAGTCCCCGTGATAGCGTGAGTCTGATGGCGTGAGCCCAGTGCTGCAGGAGCCTCGCAGAGGTCACCCCACCCAGACTGGGGGGTGAGGAAGGCAAGGGGCCAGAGTCGGTCAGAGGCATGGAGGCCCTGGGAGCAGGGGGTGGAACGGCTGATAGCTTCTGTTCTCAACATGAGGCGTCTCATTGAATCCTTGTAACATCCCCATGAGGAAGGTAGAATTGTCCCATGTTACTGCTGAGGACACTGAGGCTTAAAGAGAGTGCCCCCCTCCACACCAGATGCCACTACAGAGTGGCACAGGCAGGGTTAACACCGAGTGCCTGTTAGACACCCAGCGAGCCTGTCTGCAGAAGAGGCTACACCTGGATGCCACCTGAAGGCATGGGACCTCTCAGCTCTGAAGATGTGTGGACCTTTGGTCCTGGTGCCCAGAGAGAAACCTTTTCCTGCCCAGAGATAGGCTGACCCTGGTGTTAGGAAAGCCTGCGGTGCTCAGGGCCGCCCTTACCCAGCTACCATGCCATCCCCCAGGCAGAGGGGACCCCAGCTCTGCCTGCTGAGTTCAGCGAGGGCTTGAAGCCTATAGGGCTCAGCCTCCTGAGAAAGCCAGGACCCCACAGCTCCAGGGAGGCCACAGGGTGGGCAGCAGTTAGCAAGAAGTGCAGAGTCCATAGTCTGGTAGACTGGGGTCCTAGTCCCTGCTTAGTCTCTTTCTAGCTGGGTGATCCCAGGCAAGGCTCAGTTGGAGCCTCAGTTTCCCCATCTATAGAACAATCAGACCTGCCTGATTGGATGTTGGGCAAATACATGAGAAATGACTGGTGGAACTCAGTACAGGGGGGTGGGTTAAAGCTAGCTGCCAGCTGTTCACAGAGCTCCTCTAGAGCACAGAGTCCAGAAGCCCCTCCTCACTCGGCCTCCTCCTGCTGCCTTGCTCCTAGAAATATTTGGCATTGTTTGAAGAGGAGTTGAAGAAGATCCAGGACGAGACCGCAGTGCAGGTGAACGAGGCCCAGCGCTGGAAGAACAGCTGGACTAGATCCGTGCAAACCCTCCAGAGCCTGTACTAGCGAGGCCCTCAACTCACCCCAAATAAAGGCTCCTTTTGTAGGAACTGCTTCTTGACTTCCCCATCGTCCACCTGCCCGTCTGTCCATCCATGCATGCATGCACGCATCCATCCATCTATCCATCATTCCTGCTCTGTACCCAGCACTGTCGTTTCATCTATGACCAGGGCACGATGTGGTCCCTGCCCCCGTGGACACCAGTTCCAATGGGGAGGACCAAGGTGAGAGGGGGCGTTGCATGTGGTTAGCAGGGATGGCGGGTAACAGGAATAGGTCACTTACAACCAGTACTTTGAAGCAAATAACTAACAAAAGTCATGCTTGTTGCTTCATCTTGGAAGATGAAATAATTAAGTTTTTGAAAAAGAATATATGTTACATATTAACAAAACGAGGATTGTAATTGCAGCCATGCCCTGATTCCTAGAACAATGAAGAATTAATCCAGTGTTGATTGCA
Organism: Murina feae; assembly: GCA_004026665.1. NCBI lineage: Eukaryota > Metazoa > Chordata > Mammalia > Chiroptera > Vespertilionidae > Murina > Murina feae. The sequence goes on from PVJC01037995.1 coordinate 6,954, forward strand.
TATCTGCCTGGCAATGTGCCTGAGCAAAGGACAGCATCTTGGAAAACATCTGTAGGCCTCCTGCATTTTCCCAAGGGCCGCTCTAACCCCACGAGAGTCAGGCCATTCTCTCCGGAAACCTCCGTCCTGCTGTCTTCCTTGTCGACTTTCTCTTCTTGGACTGCTAAGTGGCCCCGCCAGGCCAGAGCTCATGCGTCAGTACCTTTCTATGTCATTGGACAGGGCGCTCGGATTCCTTCCTCGACACCATACACTTCTGTTCCTTTCACATGCTTGGCATTTTGACTTTGTATCAGTTTACATTTTCACATGCTTTCTCTCTTTTAATGACTCATGCGGTAGGCTTCCATCTACCTAACGTGGTTTCCTCCCACTGCCTTTTCCTTTCCTCACCCCAGCATCTAATGCAGGAGTTCTCAACCAGTGGGTGGCAACCCCTTTGCATTTTCTACTCCCCTCACCTACCTTATTTATCCTCTCAGCACTCAAACCAGCCCAATGCAGTCTTATCTTTACTTACTTAGGTAGTTGAGTGTCTAGTTTCCCTCTACATACAGCGGTTCTCAACCTGTGGGTCGCGACCCCTTTGGCGGTCGAAAGACCCTTTCACAGGGGTCGCCTAAGACCATCCTGCATATCGGATATTTGCATTACGATTCATAACAGTAGCAACATTATAGTTATGAAGTAGCAACGAAAATAATTTTATGGTTGGGTCACAACATGAGGAGCTGTATTTAAAGGGCCAGAAGGTTGAGAACCACTGACTAGTGTAACATAAATTTTGTACCAGTTGGTTGACTATTACAGAATCAGTACTATTGTAGTTGGTTGCCTTGTTAAAGTATTAGTTACTCCACCTCCGTGTCCTACCCCACAACTGGGCCCTTAACCAGCTGATAACTCAATATTTGTATCCTTGGAATCATCCTAATATCTGGGCCTTGTCCAAGGCTGAGTTGTGTAAATGACCCACAACTGGAGAGAAGGCAGAGGCCATTGCTTAGCCAAGACCCTCCCCTGTCCTGTGACCGCTCACTGCACGGTTTCGCTTTAAACTTGTGTTATGCCCCATTTTCCAATGTGTGCGGCTGTGTGGCCTTTACAGCTTTAGAGATCCCCTCTCCTGGGGATTAGCCCCTTTCTGCTGACTCACCTGGGAGGCCTTTGTGTGCAGATTAGGGAGTTTTGCTTGATCAGCACAGCCTTAGCTGTATCACAGCCTGGATCTGAGCAGGGCTCTGGCAATCTCTCCCTTTGCTTTCTGTCTTGTTTTTCTCCTTACTCAGTTAAAACAAATGCACTTGTCTAGGCGTTTCTCTGCATTTGATTGAGGCAGTAGCTGACGGGAGAGGGAGTGATTGTGATGAAGATTAGGGAATTGCTAATATTCCCGATTAACCGAAAGTAGATCTATCCACAGGTCCCTTTAGTCCGGATCTGTTTTCCCTGACCTTGTAAGCAGCAAGAACAGGTGAGGCTGGGTTTCATCACCGTTTACAACTTTGAACATGTAGTTGTTCAGCTTCAAAAAAGGAGTTAAAAATGATTATTGCTAAAACAATTTATGATTAAATAACTCAGAGGGGAAAAAAGATGAATAAAATCTAAACTCTTTTCAAGGCATGGACTCACCTCCCACGTTCTCCACTGTAAACATGAAGAACACGTCAGGTGCTTAGGAGCTCAACTAGAAGAGGAACCGCTTTCGGGGGGGTGGTGGTGGTGGTGGTGGTGTTCAGGAACGGTTCCCAGGAGCATGGTTACTCGAGACACTGAGTAATGATACACAACCAAGTCCCCAAGGCTCATCTGGTGGTACATATGTTGATGGAAACAAGAGTTTGGGTTTTGGTTTCCTTTTTGAAGACAGCATATAGAGGAAACAGATGAGTTCAGATGGGAAGTGAGCTGAGGGCAACCAGAGGCCTCTAAAAGCGCCTCTCTAAAATTTGGAGAGTGGAAGAGATGTTGGTAAAGCTGCCTGGTGAGATAAAAACAAAGTGAAGGACAGATAGGTTCTTGGGACATGGTTGCCGTGTTCCTCGCATTGTGACTAGTGCTTGCTGAACTGAGAGAAGGGAGGAAGGGTCAGAAACTCAACCGATAGTTTTGGTCCTGTATGCCTTATATAAGTGTTTTGGTGTCTGTGTCCAACATGGCTCTCTCAAATGATCAGATGCCCCAGGTATGGAGAAAAATGCATGAAGAGCTTTCAATGGAGTTTTCACACTTCAAACATTTCCACCTTTCTCACCCCAGAATAAGGTGACAAATTCATCTTTCTTCCTTACACCTTGGCCTGGATTTGTACTTCAAAGGAGGTTAGAAGGGAAAGGGAGTACAAAACCATCTCTGAAATCATGTGCCCAATTTTGTACCTATGTGTTCCTCTGTATCACATATTCTGACTGCCTTCCCCAATAAGAGCCATCGTATTTACAGAGTAACTAATTTGTATAATTCCGGATGTCCCTTAATCCCCCTGAAATCCAGTTGTATCCAAGGCATGGGGGTTAATTCTTGAACTCCCTGGGCCTTGGACCATTCCCAAAGAAAAGGAACACAACTTCCTAACCTGTTCTTGCTGTCAGCTATCCAGGGACTTCTAAGAATCGTCTGATATGTCTTAATAAAAAAATCTATCTACAACGGGTACTTTACCCAAGAATATCGATGAAGGGCCAATAAACATGAAAAGATGCTCAATGTCATTAGTCATGGGAATATGCAAATTCAAACCTCAATGTGATATCTCTAAGAAGCCACTGGACTGGCTAAAGTGAAAAAGATTGCCAATATAAATACTAGAACAACTGGACCCCTCATCCATTGGTGGGGATAAAAGGGAGGAGAATCCAAAATAGGTCAATCACTTTAGAAAACAGTTTGATCGTATAAAGTTCAACATGCTGTTACTCTATAACTAGAAATTCTACTCCCAACTCTTTTAGCAAGAAAAACATAGAACCAAACAAAAACCTGCATGATTGTTTACAACAGTTTTATTCATAACTAGAGGCCCGGTGCAAGGATTCATGCACTGGTGGGGTTCCTCAGCCTGAACTGCGGGGATTGGGCCAAAACCAGCTCTCTGACTTCCCTTGATGGGTCCCAGATTGCAAGAGGACAGTTCTCGGGATGATGAACCCTGGAATCAGGCTCCCTGCTCTCTGGTCCTGTGTGTGTCACCCAAGAACCGCAGCTGCCGAGTCACTGCAGCTCACCAGCTCCTGCATCGAGCATCTGGCCCCTGGGGGTCAGTATATGTCACTGTGAGCAGTCGGACGGTCGGACGGTCGCTTAGGCTTATATATATAGATAGATAGCCACAACCTGGAAACAACAGAATTTATCAAACTGTATATTAAATTTTTTATTATATGTAAAGTATAATAAAAGCCGATTTCTTAAAAAACTAGCTGCAGAGCATCTTCTTCCTTAATCCATAAGACAGCCCAAACATGGAACCCCTTTGCAAGGATAAAGGATCTCAGACTTGGGGTCAACTCACTTGGTTTTATCACTTATTTTGTATGTTGGACTACTCCAACTGGCGCTCTTTCAACTGGGAGTGGCTTTTTACATATTTCCCGTTTTAACTATAGAGCCAGAGAGTGTTACCAGCACTGCAGAGTCCAAATTGGGTCTGGTTGCATTTTAGGTCTATTAAATCCACTGCAGTGTTTGGAGCAGATTGGAGGAGAGAGAAGGGAACGGGCTCTGAAATAGACTGCAATACAGCATTGGACAGAAAGGAGTGCCAGGAAGAGACATCGGGAAGACTTAGCGGCCAGATGTGGAAGCATGAAGGAGAACAGTGTTCAAAGAAGACTTTGAACAGTTCCCCATTGCGTTAGGGAAAAGGCCCAAACTCCTGAGCGTTTGTCTATCTGGCCTTCATGATCTACTCCCAATCTACCTTTTCATTCATCAATCAGAAGCTCCTCAAGCACAGGCCCTAACATAGCAGGCACTCTGTCAAAGTTAGTGGTCAGCATATACTGTTTGTCTATTCACCTTCTGATGAACATTCGTGTGTTCCATTTTGGGCTCTTAGGATTAAAGCTGCTATGAATATTCTTGTCCAGGTCTTAAAGTGGACACACGCTTTCATTTTTCTTGGGTAAACCCTGGGAATGGAATTGCTGGGTCATAGGTTGGTTTAAGGAATATAACCAATATGCCCAGTAAGTGTTGATAATAATATATGTGCAGAAGAAATAAATGAATAAATAGTAGGTGTTTCATAGTTTTAGAATGAATGCATACATTTGACAAATAACTTATGTCACCCTTATCATGTGCCATGGACCATTCTAGGCTCTGGGATTAGACTAGGGAACAAGACAAAGATCCCTGAGCTTTTAGATCTTTACCTTGAGGAAGAGCGTAGATAGGAAAAGATAGGAAAACATTCAGTGTGCGAAGGAGAGAGAGAGAGCAGAGAAGGGAGACAGGGAACCTGAGGGAAGGAAGATGGACGTTTTTGAGATTGTGGCCACCCTCCCCGAAAGGGCGATGCTTGGAAAAGACCTAAAGGAAACCAGCGGCTGGGTGGCTGTGTAACTGAATAGAAATTAAATGAGCAAGAGTTGAATGAAATGTCGGACGATAAGGCTGAACGCAACAGCAGGAGCACGTCAGAGTCTGTGGATCGGCTGGGCCCGGGCCCGGGAGCGTCGCCCAGGAGGAGGCGCTGCTGAGCCCACCCGCAGCCGGCGCCCTGGGCCCGCGCATGGGCACGCGCAGAAACCGCTAGGCGGCGTCGGTTTCCCTTCCCACGCGGGACGCCGGCCCGGGCGACGCGGCCGGGGAGCCCGCGCGTGCGCACACCGAGGCTGGGCGCTCTCGAGGTGGGCGGGGCCGAGCGGGGCGGGGCGGGGGCTGGCGGTGATTCCCGAGCCGCAGTGGCAGCTCGGGCGGGCGGTGCGGGGAAACCGAAAGTGGGCGGCGGCCGCGGCTGTGGCCCGGACGGAGACGGCGGCGGGAGCGGGGTCCGGAGGCGTGGGGACCGGCCGTGGGCCCCCGGAACGAGGTGAGCTCACGTCCTGCGGCGGAGGGTGCGACAGGTGCCCGGCGAAGTGGGACCAGCTTGGGGCCGGCGCGGCGCACCTGTGTCCCCCGCGGGACAGTGGCCCGGGCGGGACCTGAACGGGCCTCTTCGCTGCAGCCGCCGGGGATGCCGCGGTCCCGACCGCCGGAAACGGGCCCGGCGCCGGGGAGTTGGAGTTCCAGAGCGCTGTGTTTTAAATCTCCGATGGGACCCCTCCCCCCGGCACCGGGAGCCGGCCGGCCGGTCACCCGGGGAGTCGGACGGACCCTCCTGCCGCGGGGAAGCTCGGAGCAGCGGGGGAGCGGTGGCAGCGGGGGTGCGGCCACCGGGCGGGGGCGCTGACCGGGAAGTGGTTCCTGGCACCGGCGGGACCGCCAGGGCCGTGGCCGTCAGCCCCTCGCTCGGCTGTCTCCGCCGGAACCTGGGAGATCCGAGCACCCGGCTGCGTGCGCGCCCGGCTGGGACACCTGGGGCTTTAAGTTCCGTACAGACCCGGGCTCCTCTTTTTGGACCGGCCCACACAGGCCGCCCAAGGTAACGCGGAACACGGGTACCACCCAGTCCCATCAAGCCGGGAGCGCAGGGTGGGTGCAGAGCTCCGAGCTCGGAAGGAAGCAGGAATCCCTGGATGAGCTGTCGCTGAACTTGCCCCGGGATCCAGCAGGGTCGCGCTCTCAGCTCAACAGGAGGAGGCTTGGAGCCCACACTACTTTTCTTGCTCTGATCCACCTGAGGGACGTAATCTATTTCCGTTAATAACCAAGGGTATCACTCCCAAATAATTCCATTATTTGAGCAGAAAAGGGGAAACACCTATATTAGAAGAGAGTCCAGGGCCCAAGAGGATTCTGATAGCTCCTACAAAACAAGCCATTGATCTAGGTCTGCTTACCCTCCACCCCCACCCCAAATTGTGCAAGTAGAAAAATTGCAGAAGAGTATTCTGTCTAGTGATAAGCATTGACTTAATGACAGAAAGTGAAACTTAGACACAAGTCCCCAACTTGCCCCAAGCTGCCTCAGTGGGCGTTGCATACCCCAAACATTGTGGGCCTTTGCAGACCTGGATTGGAATCTGTCTGGGCTTCTCCTCCTACTAACTGTGATCTTGAACAGATGACATACTTTCGTCGAGCCTGGTTTTCTATGTTTCAAGTGGAAATATTTAACTTAGTCTGCACAGCTTTTATGGGATAACTATTGTAAGTTCTTTGGCTTGTAATAACTAGTCAGGAAATGCTAACTCCCTCCCACCAAACTTTCCATCATTTCCGTAATTGGATTTCAATTTCTTGGAAGGATTTCAGCCCCCAGTGTCATATAAAGTGGCAGGTGGTGGAGATTTCTGCAGTTCCACTCAACTGACGCTCACTGAGCATCAGTTACCTGTGAAGTCCTGTGCTGGGTGCAGGGACTTGCTCCTGGGCCCATCTGGATTAGAACCCACGTCTCCTGTGCCTGTACAAGATCCTTCGGTGGCACACAGCCTCCCTCTTTGCTAGTTAACACAGTGAGGCTGTGAGGCAGCGGTTGGAGGTGTTTTCGGATTTCAGTCCCTGTAGACTGGAAATGAAATGTAATCCCTGCTAATGCCCTTTTAGCTGGACTGGTTGAATGTGGCTGAATGAACTATTGTATTTTGTACCAAGAGGTTTCTGCTTCTTGAAGGAGCTCTCTTTATGTTCTTCGTGCAATAAATCTAGTGACTTAGTTTGAATGTAAAGAAAAAAAAAACATTTAATAATCCAACTCTTAAGTGCCTACTCTGTGTTTGATCAAGTGCTGTTTTCAAAAGTTGATTTTTTATATAGAGTGAGTGATTTCCTTCTGGGCACTTGTCAGGGTCAGCAGATAAATGCAGGAAGGACAGAAATACCCTGGTGTGTGGAATGAAATCTAATTTTATTTTTGTGTAAGTTGGTTTTTCTTTTTTAATGTAAAACCTACTTTCTCCACCGGGCACTCCAACTTAATGCTTTCTTTTTATTATTTCCCTATTGGGCTGCTTTGTTTTTTTTTAAAGTTCTGTCTTTCAAACAAGCAATTTTTTAAAATCACTTTTAGCTGAAGAGTTTTGTGCATATATATTTGCCAGTAAGAGCTTCTAATCAGCACAAGTTGCCCAGTGTGACCCCAAAGTAAATTCAGTGTTTTCGTCGTGCACCTTTGTCCGGGGAAACAAACCCATGGTTCCCACTAGGCCTTTGGGCCCCTTTAGAGCTCTAAGGACTCCAAGGAAGGCTGAGAGTCATGGTTCTTGTCCACCTTCCTTATCTTCCACGTGAAAAAAGAGACCCGAAGTGACTTGCTCACAAGGCTACAGCTAATAAGTAGCATAAATAGGATTAATACCCACACTCCTAAATAAACCAGCTTGTCATCTCTAGTACAAATATAGATTTATGTAAAGCCCTTGTTTATGTATTTACTAGAGGCCCGGTGCATGAATTTGTGCAAAGGTGGGGTCCCTCGGCCTGGCCAGCAATTGGGACCAATAGGGTCTGTCTTGCCCAGTCCTGATTGGGACCGATTGAGGTGGCCAGCTGGGGGTTGGCCTTGGGGGGAGGGGACAGGGAGGGACCAAGAGAGGTTGGCCAACTGAGGGAGGTTGGCTGTGAGAGCACACTGACCACCAGGGGGCAACTCCTGTGTTGAGTGTCTGTCCCCTGGTGGTCAGTGTGCATCATAGTTACCAGCCAGTTGTCTGGTCATAACTGTCACTTAGACTTTTATATATAGACTAGAAGCCCATTGCAGGAAGATTCCTGCAAGAATAGGGCTTCCTGAGCCGGAGCGAAGCAGAGAAGGGAGCAAAACCCGCCGAGGCAGGCTTCACTCTCTTCTCCTCTGCCTCGCTCCCTCCCTTCTCTGTCATTTGGCTCCCTTCTGCAGCACTTGGCTTCCTTCTAGGCTGTCTTCAGTCTTTGCTCTGTGCCTGTGTATACAAATTAACCACCATCTTGGCTGGGCTAATTTGCATATAGTTGCTCTGATTGACCGGTGGGTGTGGCTTGGCTGGTGGGCATGGCTTAGGTGTCTCAGAGTGATGGTTAATTTGCATATTACTCTTTTATTAGATTAGATAGACTAGAGGCCTGTTGCAGGAAGATTCTTGCAAGAATAGGGCTTCCTTGGGCCTATTCCTGCAATAGGACTTCCTGTGGCCAGAGCAAAGCAGAGAAGGGAATGAAGCCTGCTGAGGTAGCCGTCGCTCCTATGTCTGCTGCCTTAGCTCTACTCCCGTGTTCACTGCCTCAGCTCTGCTCCTGTGTCCGCTGCCTTGGCTCCACCTCCTGTGTCTGCTGCCTCGGCTCCGCTCCTGACTCTGCTGCCTTGGCTCCCTCCCTTCTCTGCCACTTTGCTCCCTTCTGCAGCACTTTGCCTACTTCTACGCTGTCTTCAGTCTTTGCTCTGTGCCTCATATGCAAATTAACTGCCATCTTTGTTGGGTTAATTTGCATACGCATCCTGATTGGCTGGTGGGTGTAGCAGAGTGACACCAATTTGCATGTTTCTCTTTTATTAGTGTAGAAGTGTAGATAGTATAAAGTTAGTCATGCATGGATAATTTGAGTTTGAAATTACAATAATAAAAAAGAAAAGTGCTTCCTAAAGGTACTGTGTGGAAGTATGTCACCATCTGAGCCATTAATTATTATCTTTCCTTTTAAAAAGAGTTGATAAAGGAGTAATTCAGGTGGTAGCAAGTAGACTACAACTGGGGATAAATAATAACATGTTAAACTGTTGCAAGATGAGGAATCATGTGTAGGGTCTTCAGCAAAAGCCTTCCTTCTCTTAGGCTCAGTGTATTATTTTGTAAGATGGGGTTTGGGCTGATGTCTAAAATCTTTTCAGCACTGACATTCTGGACTTTAGAACCCTGGCTTGTTGCTAAAATAGTGTCTTCCAGGATAAGAGCATCCAGTTGCCAGAAGTTTATGTCCTGAGGAGATACTACTGCCCCCCCACCCTCATCTCCCCTTCCCATGCCTTCAAACACACTATTGTGTGTGTCCAGGGGTTATACATATATGCATACAAGTTCTTTGGTTATTCTTTCTCCAACCACCCACCCATCCCTACCTTTCCTTTGAGATTTGTCAGTCTGTTCCTTGCTTCTATGGCACTAGGTCTATTTTGTTTATCAGTTTAATTTGTTCATTAGAGTCCACATATGAGCGAGATCATGTGATACTTGTATTTCTCTTACTGGCCAAAACCAGGTTCTTTAGAACAAGACTGTTTCTCAGGACTCTTTTTAGGTGATGAAAGAGAAAAACCGTGCATTTCCAAAATATAGTTTAGAATGTGAGGATTATTTTAGGCTATTGAAATTGTTTAGATATTGCTTTTCTAAAAGTTGTCATTATTCTCCCCTACTTCTTGCCCCACTTCTTGTACATATTAACACTTTGGGGTACTCATAGTTGATTGTGTAGCAAATAGAAAAGGAATAGGATGAAACGATAAAAGGTATCAATTGGGATCATTGAATTTTTGCAGCAGTTGTCAATTCTTTTGAATTTGGATGCCACACCCTTCCATCAGAATGTGGCAGATCCCTGCTTCATGCCACTTTAAGGGCTAGTTGCTGAGCACAGCCCAGGGTTGCTGTAGACACAGCTGACTCTCATAACCAAGTGGCTTAAAGGTTAATTCCTCTCAGTGATCACCTGACTCAGAAAGGGAAGCAGCCAAAATGCGGAGACAAAGAAACAGGTCACAAATGACAGAAATGGAGGAAAGAAAATGACAGGATATAGAGTTCAAAACCACGGTTATTAGGTTTTTCAAGAATTTTCTAGAGACTGCCGATAAATTTAGTGAGACCCTCAACAAATCTAATGAGACCCTCAAGGATATGATAAAGGACCAACTAGAAATTAAGCATACACTGACTGAAATAAAGAATAATATACAGAGATCCAACAGCAGACGAGAGGATCACAA
>PVJC01037996.1:0-17192 GCA_004026665.1 Murina feae
GTGTGCTTTTTTGTGTGTGTCTGAGAGTGACTTTTGTTTTCCCCCCTTTTTTCTTTCTTCTTTTTTCTTGCATATCTCTAATTTCTCTCTTTCTTTTGATTCTATTCTTTTTTTCTCTTTTTACTATTGCTTTTTCTAATTTTATTCTCCTTTTCTCTTTTCTTTTTCCACTTAACTTTTCCTATCTTTTTTTAAAATATATTTTATTGATTTTTTTACAGAGAGGAAGGGAGAGGGATAGAGAGTTAGAAACATCGATGAGAGAGAAACATCGATCAGCTGCCTCTTGCACACCCCCTACTGAGGATGTGCCCGCAACCAAGGTACATGCCCTTGACTGGAATCGAACCTGGGACCCTTGAGTCTGCAGGCCAACGCTCTATCCATTGAGCCAAACCGGTTAGGGCAACTCTTCCTATCTATATCAAAATATATCCATTGTTACTACATTTTAAATTATTATTATTTCAATTATTTGCTGTTTCCTTTTCTTTTTCATTCCTATACTAGCTTGTTTAGCTTCCTTCTTACTCCCATATTGTCATTTCTTCTTCTTTCTCCTTTTTTTGCTATATCCCCTCTAAGTCTTTGGTCTTGTATCTTTTAGTATTACTTTTATTTTTTCTTTGCTTAGCTTTCTCTTCTTTTTTCCATCTTAGTCTTTCCTATTATTGTTTTTCATAGCTTGATTTTCGTGGTGTTTTTGGTTCAGTCCTATTGTGTACTGTTCTGTTCTGTCAAAACCTGCATAACAGCCTGCACGAGATTGGGGTTTAGTCTCACTGTCAGGAAGCCAGAGGGGAGATCCCTCCCATAACTGGTACATAAATAATCAAATCCCAATTACAGCAGGAGAGCCCAAATAATACATACAAGTGGCAATCCCAGAGCATCCACCTTAGGAGATCAAAGAGACTGCAACACTGAACTTCAAGACACTTTCTACATGAGGCCATCCCACAAAGACTGAGACATAACAGTTCTATTGAATACATAGAAACAAATACAAAGAGACAGCTACGATGGGCAAAGGAACAACCCCAAAATGAAAGAAAAGGAGGAATTTCCAAAAAGAGAACTAAATGAAATGGTGGCAAGCAACCTATCAGACAGAATTCAAAGCAATGGTTATAAAGATGCTTAAGGAACTTAATGCAAATTACAACAGCATAAAAAGGGAAATAGAAACCATGAACAAGAACCAGACAGAAATGAAGAAAATATACGACATCAAGAACACACTGGTGTGGAATTTCAGAGGGAAGGTAGGCGAAAGCAGGTGGATGGGAGGTAATCAACCAAAGACTTTGCATACATACATGCATAACCCATGGACACAGATAATAGGGTGCTGAAGGCCTGGGGCGGGGAGGGGGCAGGCTGAAGAAGGTCAATGGGGCGGGGGGAAATGGGGACATATGGAATACTTTCAACAATAAAGATTTTTTTAAAAATGGACAGAGGACCTGAATAGACACTTCTCCAAGAGGACATACAGGTGGCCAATAGGGAAAATGCTCAAAGTCACTAATCATCAGAGAGATGCAAATTAATACCATAAAGAGAGCCCAGCTAGCATGGCTCAGTGGTTAAGCATTGACCTATGAACCAGGAGGTCATGATTCAATTTCCAGTCAGGGCATATATTCAGGTTACAAGCTTAATTTCCAGTTGGGGGCATGCAGGAGGCAGCCAATCAATGATTCTCTCTCATCATTGATGTTTCTATCTCTCTCCCCCTCTACTTTCTTCTCTGAAATCAATAAAAACATATTTTTTTAAAAAAAACAACACAATAAGGTATCACCTCACACCTCTCAGAATGGCTATCTAATCTAATAAAGGCGTAATATTGAAATTAACCATTTCTCTGGGATGCCTAAGCCACACCCACCAGCCAATCAGAATGGCTGTATGCAAATTATCCCAGCCAAGATGGCGGAGGCCTCAGCCTGGGAGAAGTGGTGTGCAGCACTGGGGTCCAGCAAGGCAGATGGAAGACCTCTGCCTCTGGGGAGCCGGGACGGGAGGAGCGACCTGGCCCGTGGCCACAACCTGGGGGGGGAGGAGCCAGCCGGCCTGTGGCCACTGGCGGGAGGAGCATGGCCTGCCAGGGATGGATTCTAGGTGGCAGAGCAGCCGTGGGGGGGGGGGGGGAGGGAGGAGAGCAAGCCAGCCCCGCCCCCGAGGCTTCCCTGAGGCCTGGAAATAGATCCAATCATAGGTGGGCCTTACTGATGTACTGATTTACTTTAAGTCGACTGATTTAAGTGTAAATCTCATCCATAAACATCCTCACAAAACCATCCAAAAATAGAATGTTTAACAAAATATCTTAGCACCATGGCCCAGACAAAAGTCAACAAATAAAATGAACCATCACACAGTGAACTTAGAAGCAAAAATATGTTATCCTTTTTTAATGCTTTATAAGTTTCAATTCTAATAATTATCCCTTGGGGCTAAAGGTAAACCTATATATTAGAAAAGAAAGAAATAGGGCCATGCTTAGAGAGGAAGGGGTAGAAGAAAAAATTGGTTAATATTCATTGGACAAATATTTATGGATTAACTACCATATACTAACCACTATTCTGGGCACTAAGTTGCAAATGATTACTTTGCTATATATATTTCTTTTTATATATATTGATCCCAAATTTAGAAGCATGCCAAAGATATATTATTTTTTTCATCCAATGTTTTCTAACTTCAAGCTCTAGATGCTGAGTGACACTCTCCAGTATTTATTTAACTTCATTCTAAAACAGGCCCTTCAGCTTTAGAATGTTATTTAAAAACCAAAATCCTTCCCTAAAATAGAGACAGAATTAAAAATCTACAAACCATATGGGGCTGGAGCTATCTAGGGAAGCAGATTCTGGATTGTAATATGGGTCCCTCCTTTTGTTCGCTGTTGTGAGCTCTGGTAATGCATGATAACTGCCTCCCTTGGAAACATCATGCCCAGTCTTTAGGCTCCGCATGGTAAATTGTTCTGAAAAACCTGAAGAGGTATTCTATAAGTAATTGTATAAGTAATCTTTGTAAGTCATTTCTTGAAATTGCATTTTTAGTTGGGAAAAAATGGGCTCCACCTAAGATAGATTTTGATGAGTCAGTAGGAAAAGTGTTACATAAAGGAGAAAAATTGTGTGAGAGAAAGAAGCCAATAAGGAAGTCAAATACAATTGTGCATGAAGGGGATAAGATTAAAAAAGAAAGTTAATAGGGGTGACTAGGCCGGCAGGGGAGGGCAGTTAGGGGGATAAGGCAGGCAGGCAGAGTGGTCAGGGCAGGCAGGCAGGTTAGCAGTTAAGAACCAGAGTCCTCGATTGTGAGAGTCCCCAAGAACTCCATATTGGAGAGGGTGCAGGATGGGCTGAGGGACCGCCCCCTATGCATGAATTTCATACACCGGGCCCCTAGTCATCAATAAATCAACTCAGCCCTGACTGGTTTGGCTCAGTGGATAGAGTGTCAGCCTGTGGACTGAAGAGACCCAGGTTTGATTCTTGGTTGTAGGCACATCCTCAGTGGGGGTTGTGCAAGAGGCAGCTGATAGATGTTGCTCTCTCATCGATGTTTCTAGTTCTCTATCCCTCTCCCTTCCTCTCTGTAAAAAATCAATAAAATATAAAATAAATAAATAAATAAATAAATAAATAACTAAAATCGCCTCAAAAAGTCCTGGAAAGGATGTAGAGAAAAGGAAACACTAGTTCATTGCTAGTGGGAATGCAGATTGGTGCAGCCATTATGGAAAACAGTGTAAGTTTCCTGAAAAAAATTTAAAATGAAACTACTGTTTGACCCAGTGATCCCACTTCTGGGAATTTATCATAAAAACTCCAAAACATCAATCAGAAAGAATATACGCACCCCTATGTTCATAGTAGAATTATTTGCAATCTATAATAATAAAAAGGTAATATGCTAATTACACTGGACATCATTCCGATGTCCTTCTAGATGAAGCCGGGGCTAGAGAGAAGCCCAAGCCCTCGGTGTCTTTCTTCATTGTAAATAAAGAAAGAATTGGACAAAGTCTATGAAACATCTGTTTGCAAACATTGGATTACTGGCAATGCAGAATTTTGATCACTGAGAGAAGGGAAACAAAAGGAGAGAGCCCTAATATGTATGTCCCTGATTTTCTGTTTGAAGAAACTTTCTGGATCATACATACCATGTGGACAGGATTCTAAACAGAGCATGGTGGTCTCACTGAGTTGAGGAAACAGATCAGGGATCAGGGAGGCTGCAGTGGCTGGATTTCATGGGCCAGTATATCAGAGAGAAGGGTATTGCCCAGATAAAGAGCCCCACAGATCTGCATGGGGTCTCATTGAGTCTCTAGCTGAATACTGTGACCTGCATACTTAGAATGAGACTTCAAGTGGTTAGTCAAAGAACAATTACTGGGAAAAGAACAAACTACTAGGAAGCTATAGGCTAAAACAAGTCCCAGCACTAACAAAGAATTGAGAGATGGTAGAGTTCTGATCCCACACATTAATGTGACCTTTTTGAACATCTGGTATAATTAATAGAGACCTCAGAAGGGCCATGCCTTGATATTAAGGCTAAATAGCCCTAGATTAAAGGCCACCATAAGACCATACCGACAGAGCTTAAATTCAAGTCTTGAAAGCTGATCTGCAAGCCTTTTAACTATCTTCCAAGTAAAGCTGCTCTTTTAAAAAACAAAAAACTTAGACACTTAGCAATTACTGGGAAGAAGCAGGAAAGTGGGACTCAAAATCAGGAAATATAAATAGACTAAAAAACAATAATGATCAAAAGCAGATAAGAATTTTAGACAGCTATTATACATATGTTGAGGAACTTAAAGAGAAGTATGAACATAATAAGGAGATAAATAGAAGATATAGAAAAGAGCAAAATGTGCCCTAGCTGGTTTGGCTCAGTAAATAGATAGAGCATTGGCCCATGGGACTGAAGGGTCCCAGGTTCAATTCTGGTCAAAGGCATATGCCTGGGTTGTTGACTTGATCCCCAGTGGGGGGTATACAGGAGGCAGCCAATCAATGATTCTCTCTCATCATTGATGCTTCCATCTCTCTTTCCCTCTCCCTTTCTTTCTGAAATAAATAAAATATATATATATAAAATTTTAAAAAAGAGCAAAGTGAAACTTCTAGAAATAAAAGATCCTATATAATAAAAGGCTAATATGCAAATTAACCAAAAAGCAAAACAACTGGTTGCTATGATGCACACTGACCACCAGGGAGCAGATTCTCAATGCAGGAGTTGCTCCCTGGTGGCCAGAAGCCTGAGCCTCTCTCCTCCACAGCAGCGCTAAGGATGTCCAACTGACAGCCCATGGGGAGTTGGCCTAAGCCATCAGTCAGACATCCCCTGAGGGCTCCTGGACTGCAAGAGGGTGCAGGCTGGGCTGAGGGACCGCCGCTCCCCAAGTGCACAAATTTCATGCACAGGGCCTCTAATAGCTAATATCTGAAAACAGCCCAAGTGCCCATCAGTAGATGAGTGGATAAAAAAGCTGTGGGGCAGTTACACAATGGAATACTATGCAGATATAAAAAAGAGGGAACAGCATGGATGGACCTGGAGATGATTATGCTAAGTGAAATAAGCCAATCTGAGAAAGACAAATATCACATGATCTCATTTATTTGTGGAATCTAATGAATAAACTAATTGACCAACAAAATAAGACTCAAATCATGTAGGATGGCACAGACTGACATACTTCCATGTGGGGGTTGGGGAGGGGTTGAAGAGAGATAAACCGAAGAACTTACATACTTATATGCATAGCCCATGGACACAAATAATAGGGTAATGAAGACCTGGGTGGTAGGCAGGGGCTGGGCAGAGGGAGATTAAAGGGGTGATAAAGCAATGGAAGATATCTGTAATACTGTCAACAATAAAAAATAAAATAAAAATTTAAATATGACATAGTTAAAATTAATAAAAATAAATGCAGAAAAGTCAACCATCTTACCTCTGAAAAATCATTCCTTTCTGCTTTTTGCACTGCAGACTCTGCCATCCAGTTCTTCAGCACATATCTAGGATTAACAGCTTAAACAAGAGGGGAAAGCACTTACTGGAACCATAAATTACTAAGTCAATACAGGTTGTATGAAATTACAGCTGAAATTAGATAATATTCAATAATTTTGCTGAAAGGCTGTAATGAGAAAAATTACCAGCATTAGTCAGTTTTGACTGTTTATAAATAACTAGAGGTCCAGTGCATGAAATTTGTGCACGGGTATGGTTCCTAGGCCTGGCCTGTGATCAGGGCCATCTTCCCCAGCTGTTGGCAGCTGGCCCTGTCCCTTTCCCCCCCACCCCAACTGCCACACACCCCCAGTTCCCCATTCACCATCGGGTGACTGGAGCCTGTAGGCCGGGGGAAAGAACCAAGAGATTGGCCATTTTCACCTGCTTGCCAGCCCCTTCCCCCGCCACCAGACGCCTTCCATGTGTGAGGTGACCAGCAGGACAGGGGCCTTGGCCTGGCACTGCCTGTATCCATTGCCACCCACCCCGGGTTCCCTGTTCGCCATTGGGCAATCAGAACCTGCCAGTCCAGGGGAGGGATTGAGAGGTTGGCCATTCCCACCTGCTCACCGGCCCCATCCCCCACCCTCTGTGTGTGAAGTGACCAGCAGGGCGGGGGCCTTGGCCTAGTGCCACCCACGTCCACCGCCACCCACCCCTGGCTCCCCATTCCCCATGGAGCTATCAGAGCCTGCTGGCCGGGGAAAGGGACTGAGAGATTGGCAGGCAGGCCCCATCAACTGTGGAGGCTCCTGCGTAGTGCATCTGCCCCCTGGTGGTCAGTGCGTGTCAAAGTAACCAGTCATTCTGCCTTTCGGTTGATTTGCACATCACACTTTTATTATACAGGAGGATGTGCGGTACTTTTTACCTGATGGTACAGAAAAGACTTTCTGAGCATTATGAGCAGCATTTTTTCTTTCCAGTGTTTCAGCACTAAGTTGCCTGTTTCACTATGTTCAGTTTGCTAAGCATTTCATAAAGCATGGAGAAAGTAGTGAGTTCCTCTGAATCAGGCCCTTTATTCTAAGTGGAGAAGGGGAAAGTTGCTGCTTTTAACATCCTCAAGCACAGAATTAAGGTTTGACTCAGGAAGACTGCTTAGTGCTGATGCTGCCAAGAGCGTATAGAAAAGGTTAGGAAAAACCGAGATGGCAGCATAGGTGAACACTGGAATTGCGGCCATGCACAACTATTTTAAAACAATGAAAAGAAAAAATGGACACCACCCAGACCCATAGGAAGGCTGACTGAGTGGAAATTCTACAACTAGAAAGAGACTGAGACTCAGAGGAGGTGCGGAAATAAAGTGAAGAAGTATGGAGGCATATGCGAAGGGGCTTGCAGAAAGGGCTGGAAGCATTTTATACCGGAGGGAAGCACAAGCTCCCGACAGCTCTGAACTTCAGTTCCAGGCAAGTTTCTGGGGACTCAGAACCATACGGGGAGGAGCTGGACTGTCGGGCATCATCAGGCACCGGGAGAAACTCCAGAGCGGCTTGAGACCCGGTGCCTCTTAGGGCAGGGCTGAGAATCGGCCATAGCTGGTTGCTCCACCCTGTAGACTCCCCGAGACCCTGCCCCACCCAAGCTGCGCACAGAGGCTTTTGCATATAAAAGGCTGGGAAGCCCCAGGCAGAAGCTAAAAATAACACCTCCTTGGAGATACAAGTGCCAGCGTACCGAGGGATCTTGTACCAAAGCCCCACTGAAACAACTCTTGCCCCATAAGGGTGTCTCCAGCAAAGAAGTTCTCCCACTGCAGACACAGCTGAATCGCATAAACAAGTGGCTTGGAGGTCATTTCCTCTCAGTAATCACCTAACACAGAAAGCCACTCTATCAATCCAGGGAAGCAGCCAAAGTGTGGAGACAAAGAAACAGATTACAAATGACAGAAATGGAGGAAAGCAAACGATTGGATATAGAGTTCAAAACCACAGTTTTAAGGTTTTTCAAGAATTTTCTAGAAATCACCGATAAATTTAGTGAGACTCTCAATAAATCTAATGAGACCCTTGAGGATATGAAAAAGGATCAACAAGAAATTAAGCATACACTGACTGAAATAAAGAATATTATACAGAGATCCAACAACAGATTAGAGGAATGCAAGAATCAAGTCAAAGAATTGAAATACAAAGAAGCAAAAAATACCCAAATGGATAAGCAAAAAAAGAAAAAAGAATCCAAAAATATGAAGATAGTGTAAGGAGCCTTAAGGATAACTTCAAGTGTACCAAGATCAGAATTATAGGGGTGCCAGAAGAAGAGAGAGAGCAAGATATTGAAAACCTATTTGAAGAAATAATGACAGAAAACTTCCCCTACCTGGTAAAAGAAATAGACTTCCAAGTCCAGGAAACACAGAGAACTCCAAACAAAAGGAATCCAAAGAGGACCACACCAAAACAAATCATAATTAAAATGCCAAGAGCAAAAGACAAGGAGAGAATTTTAAAAGCAGCAAGAGAAAAGCAGTCAGTTACCTACAAGGGGGAACCCATACGTCTGTCAGCCAATTTCTCAACAGAAACTTTGCAGGCCAGAAGGGTGTGGCAAGAAATATTCAAAGTGATGAATAGCAAGAACCTACAGCCAAGATTACTTTACCCAGCAAAGCTATCATTCAGAATTGAGGGTCGGATAAAGAGCGTCACAGACCAAAAAAAAGCTAAAGGAGTTCATCACCACCCAACCAGTATTATATGAAAAATTAAAGATAAAAATTATGAACAACAAATACATATCTATCAACAAGTGAATCTAAAATTCAAGTAAATAAAAAATCTGATGAACAGAATAAACTGATGAATAGAATAGAATCAGAGGCATAGAAAGGGATTGGACCGACAATTTTCAGGGGGAAAAAGGTGTTGGGGATGCGGGAAGAGACTGGACAATAATCGTACACCTATGGATGAGAACAGCAGGGGGAGGGGGTAAGGACAGAGGGTGGGGTGGGAACTGGGAGGAGGGGAGCTATGGAGGGAAAAAAGAGGAACTGTAATAATCTGAACAATAAAGATTTTTTTAAAATAAATAAATAAAAGAAAAGGTTAGGTGAAGGCAAAATTCTTTATACATTGATATTTTTTATAATAACCATGGATTTTAAAATATTAAAATGCATTGTAACAATGGCACATGTAGGAAAATTCCAGAAACTATGTCTTTATTTGAGACGAGAATTTTCCAAAATAATTTCTAGAAGCCTGCAGAAATTACCATTTTGTGGTTCTCATCAGCAGTTTTCTGAGTTACTTGAGTAGAATAAAAGAGACATTTTCTACCTTTCCTACCTTATCCTTCCTCTGGGGCATCAAAAAGAGAGAGAAAGGAGAAAAGGTTGAATATGCTCATTTGAAATAATTTTTTCTTAAATTATTTTAATAACTATTTAATAATTGAGTCAGTTATTTTAATTTATATATTTTTATTTTATTAAATAAACAATAAATCAAACTACCATTTTCTAGCTTCACTGCCAACCCATTAGAGATTAGTTGAATTTAATCATTTGAAGTGTTCAGCTTGTGTCTGTGTGTGTGTGTGTTCATTGGATCTGCTGAATTCCTGATACACTGGCATTTTCCAATGACATGTTTTATTTGAGATTATGATGTACTCATAATACATTATCTTAAGTCTCTTTTCCCAGCATTAAATTTACTTATTCAGCAAACATATCAAGCCCCTATTATGTGCTACTTTTTGGATAGTGACATTGCTTATAAAGCTGAAACTACAAAGATTAATTAGATACCTGCCCTTCAGTAGCCTATATTTTAGTTCATCAGTGATCAAATTATGTGTAACTCTAGTTGGATTTTTGTTTTGGACATAATAATCCTTACCCCACTGCTTAAAATTTTAATGCCAAAGAAATAATCCACAAACAGAAAGTTGTAAACCAGGAAAAATGTACAGAATTAGATAATTCCTCAAAGAATCTTATAAACATATCTATAATTTTATGATTTTAAGTAGTTTGTATATTTATAATGTGGCCCCTTACTAAATAGTCAGGTACTTATCCTCCCCTCCCCCATGTTTTATCCTCCCCTCCACCATGAGATGGGCTTTATTTGGGGACTGTTGGGAGAAGAGAGACGAATTGGGACTGGTCAATATGGGGAAAAGGGCTTCTCAACTTGCTTTTCACTTTAGTGCAGGTTGCCTGAAGGTTGGGATGAGTGAGAATGCTGTAGAGGTGAGAGAAGAGGAAAAGGAAAGGTCATGGAATGGACACTTCCTTAGGGAAAAAAGCCAGGCCGGGATATTGGGACCATGGGTAGGGAGGGAAGGCACTCTTCATATACTGAGACTCAACCAAGGTCACTGCTCAATGCCAACTTCCTCAAGCCCACTGCCCCATCCCAGCTCCTGACCCAAATGCCTGCCTGCTAGCTTCCTCAACTTCCTGTGGAGAAGAGGAGGAGGATGTGGGGAATGGTGGGACCTCTGCCTCTGGGTCCCTTGCCTAGGAGAATTGTTCACTCAGCCTGCCCTGTAGTCCCAGCCAGAGTCAGGAGGTCAGGAAGCCAAGGTGCAGGCAGGGAAACAATTGTGCCCTTCACCACTCCTCCTGATCCTCTGCCCCTCCCCAGCTCCTCACATGAGGCTGCAACTCATTGCTCAATCCTTGTATATCTCACCTTCATCCTTGTGTATCTTCATCCGGTCCCCCAGTCTGGTATCCTGCCAGCTGAGTGGATCGTTGCAGTACCTGGAGTGAGTCGGTATGGCGCAGCTACCTATGGGAGGCCACTGTGACCATGTGGAAGATATCCCTGATGCTGCGCTCAGAGGACCAAGAGAAACACTCCACTCGGGACAGCCCCCACCTGCTTGTGTCTGACTTGCAATGAGTCTAGCATTCTCTTTGTGTTATTTTCCAAAAGCAGTAAGTTTGTGTTGAGCCAGCCCCAGTTTGGGTCAATTCATTCCCTCATGATCAGTGGCATGCCATTTTCAAAATGGTAGATAGGCCTAAGGTTATATTCTAAAATGAGATTCAAACCCAGGATTTCAACTTAAGTTTGCCTTGAGCTCTAAATAGCTATGTTCTAATCAGCTGACTAATGAAGACAAAGATTCTTCTGAGCATGTGCCACAAATTCACAACTAGGCCTGGTTGGTGTTGCTAGGCCTGGTTAGAGTGTTGGCCCACACACCAACGGGTCACGGGTTTGGTACTCAGTTAGGGCATGTACCTGGTTTATAGGTTCTATTCCAGGTCCCCATCAGGGAGTGCAGGAGGCAACCAATTGATGTGTCTCTCTTACATTGATATATCTCTTCCTTCACTTCCACTCGCTAAAAAAATCAATGGAAAAAATATCCTCAGGTGAGGATTAACAAAAACAAAACAAAACAAAATTCAGTACTAGGCATGAAGAAAAGCAGTATTACACTGGTAAGTTTTTATTTTTATTTTTAATACATTTTATTGATTTTTACAGAGAGGAAAGGAGAGAGATAGTTAGAAACATCGATGAGAGAGAAACATCAAAGAATTGCCTCCTGAACACTCCCCACTGGGGATGTGCCCAAAACCAAGGTACATGCCTTTGACTGGAATCAAACCTGGGACGCTTGAGTCCACAGGCTAATGCTTTATCCACTGAACCAAACCAGTCAAGGCCATTGGTAAGTTTTTAGAATTACCACCAAACTTGTTTTGTTGCAGATGGAGATATTTTAGGGCTTTTAAAAAATATCTCCCTAGCATAATGCTGGAACTATCTAGAGCAAGTTTGTCAAACTCACAGCCTGCCAGCCGAGAGTTTGGAATATTTGACCTAGAGTAACCTAACCTATTAGTGTCATCCTTATTTCACTGACATGACTCAGTTGACACTATTAGTTCTCTATACAAGCCCTAAGTAAAGCAAGAATATTAGGATACTCTTTTTTTTTTTTTTTTTTTTGCTGTAGCCTTCCATAATTTATGAGAAGCACCTGGTAATTAAACCCCAAGATGGTTCGCCCCTCTGATTCAAATAGCCCTTCTGTTCAAACTGCAAGACAACATGTTACTTTCAAGGCTACATTTTTACATACACCTCCTCCCTGCTGTTTTTATAACTTGGAGATAATTAGTAGAAAGTTCCACCCTGCCACCACCCCTTTAAACAAGCCTCTTTTGAATTTTTCATAACTTTTGCTCTAAGAATGCTTTGCAGGCTTTGGAAAAATACTGATTAGACACCTCTATTGGACATCTGCCCTGGACTGTTTCCTAAAGAACAAATAAATTACAATCCCCCTGATGTCTGCTCAATTTCAGCCCCAAAATCCCTCTCCCTTCCTATTGTTTAACAACAACCAGGACTTAAAAGGAGAGCTGCCCTTTGTTTTCTTGTGCCTGAATTAATTAACAATGCACAGTCCTTTCCCTTATGGTTAAGTAAAATAAACTTTCTTTCTGCATCTATCTCCTCTCTCAGTTGTGAATTCTTGCACAGCCCACATCATCAGCCAAACCCTAGCAAAGAGTACGTAAGGATTTAGGTTCTTCTATCTTAACTTCTTTAATCTTGTTGGAATTCACATTGCAAAAAGAACTTCTATTTTTTCTTTCTCCAAGCCAAGAGTCACATAGCAAACTGAAATCAGTATATAAAGGTGATTTATTTTTAGATCTATAATTTGAATGTGTATTATGGTCCAGTCACTGTAACAAGACACTTTACATGCATTATTGTTCATCATGACTACATGCTTGCAAAATATCCCAATTTTACAAACCTAAGGGCCTTAAAACTTGAGAGAGTTAAATATCTTTCAGATTATACATCTAAAAAGTGGCAAAATAAAAAAATTCAGGAACATAGATGGCAGCATGGGTAAATGCTCGTACTTGCCGCCTACCATAACCACATCAAAATTACAGCTAAGATACAGAACAATGATCATTCACAACCACCTGAAAGCTGGCTGAAGGGAAATCCTACAACTAGAGAAGTAAAGAAGAAAGCACAATCATCCCTTCTAGGAATATATCCTAAGAAACCTGAAACACTTATCAGAGAGAATATGTGCACTCCTATGTTCATAACAGTGCAATTTACAATACCTAAGACTTGGAAACAGCCTAATTGCCCATGGTACATTTACACAATGAAATACTGTGGCAATAAAAAGAACTCTTACCATTTGCCATAGCATGGATGGACTTGGAGAGTATTATGCTGAGTGAAATAAGCCAGTCAGAGTAAGATAAGTATCACATGATCTCACTCATATGTGGAATCTAGTGAACCAAATAAACTGATGATCAAAAATAGATCCAGAGTCATAGAAGCATGAACAGACTGTTGAACCTCAGAGGAAAGGCAGGAGAGGGTGGGTGGGAAAAAATAAACCAATGAATTTGTATGCATATACGCATAACCTATGGACATGGACAATAAGGTGGTGAGGCCCTGGGGGGGAGGTGCAGGGAGGACAGGATTGGGCTGGAAGAGGTTTTTGGGGGGAAAGGGAGGACCTATGCAATACTTTCAACAATAAAGATTAAAAAGGAAGAAGGAGAAGAAAGAGGAGGAGACGGAGGTGGAAGAGAAGGAAAAGAGGGGGAGGAGGAGGAGAAGAAGGGGAAAGCACAAGAGACTAGGAGGGGCAGACAGTAGAGGGGTAAGGGCTTGTGCTGGGAGGTGAAGGTGGATGAGGAGAGGTCAATGGAAGAAAAAGGAGACATGTGTAATACTTTCAACAATTAAGAATTTAAATTTTTTTTTGAAAAAGAAGAAACCACACTGAGACTGGTAAGAGGGAAGCACGGAATGGGCTGGTCCAACACCCATGTGTGTGGCATTTTTTTTTTCAATAGGGAGGGATATTTCTGCTGTGGAGGGCTCCCATGAGGAGCAATGGGTCTGAGTCCCATACCAGATCCCCAGGTCAGGGTTCCAGAGCTGGAAAAACAAGTCCCTGTAACTTCGGGCTGTAAAAATCAGCAGGGATTGTGGCTGAGTGACCCAGGCAGTTCCTTTTAAAGGGCTGGTACACAAACTTACATGGACTTACTTCCTCTGAGCTCCAGCATTCCCTTTGGAGCAACAGCTCAGGGGGATCCAGGGATATAGAGGGAGCAACTGGACTGTCTGGCATTGGGGCAAGAATTTAGGGGCAGCTTTCTCCCAGACAGGGATGTTTGCAGGGGCCATTGTTCCTACGCTGAGACCTTCACTGTTGCAGAGCTGACTGACAGCCATTTCTGAGTTTCCATCAGCCTGGCTCACACTGCTCCACACTGGTGATTCCCTGAGATCCCACCCCTTCCAATTTGCAGCCCATCCAAGTTGTTTGCAGTATCTTTTCCATATGAATTGCCAGTACTGGTTCAGGCTTCAGAATTTCCTAAAATCTCTCAAACAAGCAACAGCTGGTGTCAGCGTATCCTATACTTATCAATAAGGGTCCCAAGACAGCTTGGCCTTGCCTGGGCACTTCTAAGCCCAACACAAGTAGCAGCCATCTGCAGATTCCAATGTATCTTCTGCTGGATGGCCCCAAGCAGTGGCTGATTTCGCACCTCCCAGGAGACCACAGAGCCAGTGCATCTGATAGACCAAAGCAGATTACAACTCTACACATCCATAAGCAACACACTCAAGGGGAAAGCTCAATAAGCACCAAAGCCCCACTGAAGCAAGTCCTGCTCCAAAGGGGTGTCTCCTGTACAGCAGCTCTTCCAATGTCATAGCAGCTGCTCTTCACAGCTGATTGGCATGGAGGTCAATTCCTCCTTGTAATACCAACAGCAATCAAGCCTCAACTACAACAAGACTGTGCACACAGCCCACATAAGGGCAAACCTAGAGTGCCCAGCTCAGGTGACAGGGGGGGCTGAGCCACTGGGCCCTACAGGACACCTACTACACAAGGCCACTCTACCAATTCCAGGAAACATAGATCTACCCAATACATAGAAACAAACACAGGAAAGCAGCCAAAATGTGGAGACAAAGAATCATGTCACAAATGAAAAAACATGAAAAATCTCCAGAAAACGAACTAAATGAAATGGAAGCAAGCAAACTACTAGATACAGAGTGCAAAACAATGGTTAAAAGGTTGCTCAAGAATCTTAATGAGAGCTTCAAAGGACTTAGTAAGATTTACAAGGATCTTAGTAAGAATTTCAAGTATATGAAAAAGGATTAGTCAGAAATTAAGCATACGCTAACTGAAATAAAGAATAATTTACAGGGATTCCATAGTAGAGGATTCCAAGAATCAAATATGAAAAAACAAAACACACCCAATCAGAAGAGCAAAAAGAAAAAAAGAATCCAAAAATACAAAGGTAGTGTAAGGAGCCTCTGGGACAACTTTAAGCATATCAATATTTGCATTATGGGGTGCCAAGAGGAGAAGAGAGCAAGATATTGAAAATCTATTTCAAAATAATGACAGAAAACTTCCCCTATGTGGTGAAAGAAATAGACTTATAAGTCTAGGAAACAGAGGGAGTCCCAAACAAGAGGAACCCAAGGAGGCCCACACCAAGACACATCTTAATTAAAATGCCAAAGTTAAAGACAAAGACAGAATCTTAAAAGCAGCAAGAAAAAAGCAGTGAAGAAGAAAAAGATAAAAAATATGAACAATATAATGGCCATAAATACGTGTCTATCAACAATTGAGTCTAAAAATCAAATAAATGAACAAGGAATCTAAGGAACAAAATAAACTAATGAATAAAACAGAACCAGAGACATAGAAACAAAACAGACTAAAGAATTTCAGAGGGAAGGGAGCGAGAGGGTTGGAAAGAGATTAACCGAAGAACTTACATGCATATATGCATTACCTATGGACACAGATAATAGCGTGGTGAAGGCCTGGGGCAGGGTGAGAACCTGATAGAGGGGGAGCAATGGGGAGACTAAAGGGGAATATCTGTAATACTCTCAACAATAAAGATTTTAAGTGGCAAGATGTGATTCATCTGCCAGATTACAAAACTCATGTTCTTTCAATCATAACCCAAGCCATTTTCCTATCTCTCCACCATCTTTTAAGACTATATTACTTTAAGACCAGTATGCACATTTACTAAAAACAGAGTTTTCATACACTGAGTAAAAATTACACACTAGAGCCCTGACTGGTTTGACTCAGTGAACAGAGCGTCGGGCCGTGGACCGAAAGGTCCCGGGTTCAATTCCCAGTCAGGGCACATGCCTGGGTTTAAGGCTTGATCCCCAGTAGGGGGTATGAAGGAGGCAGCTAATCAATGTTCCTCTCTCATTGATGTTTCTAACTCTCTAGCCTTCTCCCTTTCTCTGTAAAAAAAAATCATCAAAAAAATATTTTTTTAAATCACCCATTAGAATTAGAAAGCTCATATATGATACTTCTACTCAAATAAAATTTATTCATCTAGAATTCTTCTAGTTTTAAAAAAACAAACTCAGTTCCCTCACATAATTACTTCTTGTTTTTAAAATGTTGCTTTTATGTGATTTAAAGTTTTTAAAACATCAAAATTATTACTTACTCATCATTCTTTTTCTTCTTTCAAAATCCGAATCATTCATGTTACTAAAAATAAATAAAACAAAAGACAAAATTATCTACCACCTTCCTAAACTATATCTTTTTTCCAAAAGGATAGGAATTACTTCATAAGACAAACATTGAAAAAAAATTTTTAATCACATTGAATCAGTATCTAAAAGGAATACAGAAAATACTGAGTTGATTAAACATGTAAAGTACTACCTTGTTTAGTTATTTTGGATAATACCAAACCTTTTACTTTTACAAGTTAAAAATATTTTTTGTCTAAAAATAGCAAAAACTGAAACCTTTCCTCACCTTAAACAGTTTTTTGAAAATATTTTACCTTTTTCTTGATTACTCAGGGTAATCTTTATAAATAGCTCTCAGTGGCCATTAAACTGTGACGAGCTATTTGCTCCTGTGTGTCCTGTGGTTTTCCTTCAGCTGCCTCTACCTACAACTCCTTTACTCTTTCTTGCTTGTTGCTTCTAATTCATTTGAGTTACAAAACAAAGTAACTTCTTACAATTGTACAAGATGTGCCAATAAGTAAACATTGGATAAAAACCCAAGGAGCTCTCCTGCTACAGGGCTTGGGAAGCCTGGGGAAC
>PVJC01037997.1:0-16953 GCA_004026665.1 Murina feae
CCAGTCAATGGTGTACCGCTTTAAATCTGGTCACCTTAGTCTAAATGCTTAACATAGTACTCAGCCCAAGGAGGCATTCAACAAATATTAGTTTATACTCCTATTGCAAACTTGACAGTGAAAGGACAAGCAGTTCAAATTTAAAATCTGAGAGATGAAAAATTTATACATGAGAATCTAATCTACTAAAAGAGTAATATTCAAATTAACTCTCACTTCATTACACCTCACTCCATTATACCACGCCCACCAGCCAAGCCATGCCCACCAGCCAATCAGAGCAACCATATGCAAATTAACCCAGCCAGGATGGTGGCTGGCAGCCACGGAGCTAGAGTAAACAGGAGGCCAGTGATGGAGGAAATTGTCTGCCTAGGCCAGATGTGGCCTCCACTCAAGGCAACAAAGTTTCAATTATAGAAGATAAATAAACCCCAGAAACCTATTTCCAGCCAGCCTTGCTGGGACCGTGGGTCAATGGGAGCTGTGGCCAGCCTCCAAACAGCCCTCAGCTCCTCACCCAGGCTGGCCAGGCACCCCAGTAGGGACCCAAACCCTGAAGGGACTATGGGCAGCCTAAAAATGGCCCTCAGCCCCTCACCCAGGCTGGCCAGGCACCCCAGTAGGGACCCAAACCCTGAAGGGGATGTGGCCAGCTTGAAAACAGCCCTCAGACCCTCACCCAGGATGGCCACACCCCCAGGGATGAGGGTCCCCACTGGGGGCTTTACCAGCCTGCAAACAGCCATCAACCCCTCACCCAGGCTGGTCAGGCATGCCAGTAGGTGGACATCCCCCTAGAGGTCCCAGACAGCGAGAGGTCACAGGCTGGGCTGAGGGACCCCCTCAGTGCACAAATTTTTGTGCACCAGGCCCCTAGTACTAGTATAAAAGAAGAATCTTATGCAAATAACTAGAGGCCTGGTGCACAAAAATTTGTGCACTCGGGGACATCCCTCAGCACAGCCTGTGCCCTCTAGCAATCTGGGACCCCTCAGGAGATGTCCACCTGCTAACTTAGGCCCGCTCCCTGGGCAATCAGGCCTAAACTAGCAGCCAGACATCCCTTTGGCAGCCTGGGGACCCTCAGGGGATGTCCACTTGCCAGTGGGGAGCAGGCCTAAGCTGCAGTCAGACATCCTTAGCTTGGCTGAGGAGGTGGGAGAGGCTGCTGCCACCACTGCTGTGCTGGCAGCTATCAGCCTGGTTTGTGGCTGAGCAGAGCTCCCCCTGTAGGAGCGCACTGACCACCAGGGGGCAGCTCTTGCATTGAGCGTCTGCTCCCTGGTGGTCAGGGTGTGTCATAGTGACCAGTCATTCCCAGTCGTTCTGCTGTTAGGGTCAATTTGCATATTACCATTTTATTATATAGGATAGAGGCCTTGTGCCTGGGTGGGGGCCAGCTGGTTTTCCCTGAAGGGTGTCCCAGATCAGGGTGGGGTTCCTGCTGGGGTGCCTGGCCAGCCTGGGTGAGTGGCTGATGGCTGTTTGGAGGCTGGCCACAGTCTCTTCAAGGTGAGTGTCCACCCCTGGGGTGCCTGGCCAGCCTGGGTGAGTGGCTGATGGCTGTTTGGAGGCTGGCCACAGCCTCTTCAAGGTGAGTGTCCACCCCTGGGGTGCCTGGCCAGCCTGGGTGAGGGGCTGATGGTTGTTTGCAGTGAGCCTGGCTAGAAACTGGTATCTGGAATTTATTTAACTTCTAAAGTTGAAACTTTGTTGCTTTAACCAGAGCCCAGGTCAGGTTGCCCCTGACAACCCAGGCTCTCAGTGTTTCCTTGAGCCAAGGCTGGAAGCAGGTATCTGAGGTTTGTTTATCTTCTATAATTGAAACTTTGTTGCCTTGAGCGGAGGCCACAGCTGGCCTAGGCAGACAGGAACCTTAGCTTCCTCCATCACCGGGGCAAGCCTCCTGTTTATTCCAGCTCCCTGGCTGCCAGCTGCCATCTTGGCTGGGTTAATTTGCATATAGCTGCTCTGATTGGCTGATGGGCGTGGCTTGGCTGGTGGGCATGACTTAGGTATAACAGACTGAGGGTCAATTTGCATATTACTCTTTTACTAGATTAGATGATTTAAATATTGCATACAACCATAATCCCTGAGAGACAGTGGCCTCCCTCTGTAGCTTAAAATTCTCAGGATAATAGAGAACAGGTGTGAGAGCTTGGAACCTTCATTTCCCACCATTTCAATTAGGGTGATCTGTTTGATGAGATTTGTTTGGAACTGATACTTAATAAAAGGGAGGTTTATGGGATAGGGTGAGGCTTTTCCAGCTGTGTAAGGCGGCCAGCATACATCACTAGAGACTGAGGTGGCACCAGCAGGCAGTGCCCTGCCAAAACACTATGTGATTAGGCAGGATGAACCAAGCCATGGACTTCAAAGGTTATATAGATTAGAGTGAACCCCAATATCAAATGGGAGTCCCAGCTAGATTTGAGGGAAAATATATGCTCTAATTTACTAACATATTTGTGGAATCACTGGCTCCTTCATGCAAAGATATTGAAGGAAGTCACAGAAGTCTTGAAGACAAAGCTACAAGGGGTATCCATCATGATTATCCTGTTGGATTTTAACTTTTACTCAATACCAAAATTGATATTTATCCATAAAACACAACAGAAATGTCATTTTAATTCATATTGAATTAAAATACAAGAAATACAAGAAAAGGGTTGTGGTCATGATCAGGTTGGGACCTACCACTGAGTAAACCATTGTCTCTCTCTGGACTTCAGTTTCTAATTTGTACAAAAAAGAGATTGGAGCCATCACAAAAATCTGGCTCTCATATTTGAGAATTCTAAGATACATAGTAGAACTCTGTCCACCTCAGACAATCTAACTTCTCTGCAGCTCAGGCAATATTCAGCCACTCTTCCTGGAGCCCAAGGCCTGCACAAGATGAAACATTAGCCTGTAAACCTCCTTCATACTGCTAAACCCATTCTCCTGTACCCACTTAAAAAAAACTCAATTGAAAGAAGACAACTATTCCAGTGGTTCTCAACCTTGGCTGCACATTAGAATCATCTGGGAATCTTTTTAAAATCCTGATTTCTGGGCCTCATCCTCCGGAAATTCTGTTTCTTTGTTACTAATGTTGTGGCCCCGTCCCATAACATCTTGGTAGTGTTTTCATGTGTGTCTTTCTTTTTTCAGTGTGTGGGGGGGACAGATGAAAATTCTTATTTACCTTGTAAGTTTTGCATATCCTACTTTGAGTGTTCCCCAAGCAGTTTTTAGACCACAGAGTTCAGTCAAGGACACTTTTTCCTCAAGGGAAAAATGTGTTCTCTGTTGTCCTCAGGAATATATCTTTAACCCCTCTGTATCCTCTAGGCAAAAGCTTACACTTAATATTACCTTTGACAGCCTTCCAATAGTATCAGAATCAAGAAGTCTCAGCACTCGAGCAGGCAAAGAAAGCCACAGTCCTCTGCAATCAGATCCAGACTCCTTTCATTTTGGACATAAATTCATCCCCACTTTCCACTCCTTTTTTTTCTTTTTTTCTGGTATCCATTATCCATGCCTCATATCCAAAACTCAAAGATAAGAAGTTTGGCTTGGCCTTGCTTTCTCAAAATTGAGAATGCTGAAGAACATTTCCAGATAAGTCAGTTTCCTAACGAGAAGTATTTACCTTAATGGAATACAAGCACATATTTTCTGGGCTCAAGTTCCACCTCAGTCAATTCACTTTACTGCTGCATAGGCACAAGCCACAATGTAAACTACTGTATACAAAGGGAAGCCCAAAATGTGGATGCTCAATGCGAAATATACCCACTTCTGGGAGGTGATTCCAAGTTCATCTCATGCTGGAGGAGGGGTAGCAGGGTAAAAGGTTACCTTCTTTTTTATTTTTTATTTATTTATTTATTTATTTTACAGGGAGAATTTTTATTCATTTTCTTTTTAAATATATTTTTATTGATTTTTTTCTTTATTGGTCAAGGTATTACAAATGTGTCCTCATCTCCCAGTAACAACCAACCCTCCCCCCTTCACTGATGCTCTCATCCCCCTGTTGTCTGAGTCCAGTGGGTTGGCTTATATGTATGCATACAAGTCCTTTGGTTGATTTCTCCCCCCCACTCCCACCCTCCCCCACCCTCCCTCCAGGGATCAACAGACCGATTGCTGCTTCCCTGTCTCTGGATCTGTTCCTGTCCATCAGTCTATGTTGTTGTCTATATTCCACAAATGAGTGAGATCATGTGATATTTATATTTCTCTGACTGGCTTATTTCACTTAGCATAATGCTCTCCAGTTCCATCCATGCTATTGCAAATGGCAAAAATTCCTTCTTTTTTACTGCAGCCTAGTATTCCATTGTGTAGATGTACCACCGTTTTCTAATCCATTCATCTGCTGATGGCCACTTAGGCTGTTCCCAAATCTTAGCTATGGTAAATTGTGCTGCTATGAACATAGGGGTGCATATATCCTTTCTGATTGGTGTTTCTGGTTTCTTGGGATATATTCCCAGAAGTGGGATCGCAGGGTCAAATGGGAGTTCCATTTTTAATTTTTTGAGGAAACTCCATATTGCCCTCCATAGTGGCTGCACCAGCCTGCATTCCCACCAGCAGTACAGGAGAATTCCTTTTTCTCCGTCTGCATCCTCTCCAGCACTCGTCGTTTGTTGATTTGTTGATGATAGCCATTCTGACAGGTGTGAGATGATACCTCATTGTTGTTTTGATTTGCATCTCTCGGATGAGTAGTGACTTTGAGCATGTTTTCATATGTCTCTTGGCTTTCTGAATGTCCTCTTTTGAAAAGTGTCTATTTAGGTCCTTTGCCCATTTTTTTGATTGGATTGTTTATCTTCCTTTTGTTAAGTTGTATGAATTCCCTATAAATGTTGGAGATTAAACCCTTATCAGAGATAACATTGGCAAATATGTTCTCCCATGACATCTATTAAGTGTGTAGCAGTCCACAGAGCAACTTTGAGATGGCTCAAACCCTGTATAAGTTTGATTTTATGTAGTCTATCTCCGACAATTATATAGATAACAAACAGAAATGCAAAGGATTTGTGCACACGCATTGTAGTTTTTCCTTTAATCCAAATTCCAGTTGCTTTAAGTTGTTTTTATTTTTATATCAGATCTTGTGTGGTTGAGGATCAGAAGGCTTGACTATTCTGTTTTTCCCAGACGTTAATCAAATCTACTCCAGATGGTCTTCTAAATTTCCTTTCAGCTGACAATGTAAAGCAAGTTTACTTTCACTCAGCAAAACTGACATATCTATTTGGGCATACTTTCTCAGCTTACGGTAAGGAGAATGGAGCTACATAATTCACCAGCAGGGAAACAAAGTTCATAATGAAGAACAGGATGAAAGAGAAACATAAAAAAGGCAGAATTACATGAACTGCCAGCTTCAGAGCCAACTTTAAACTTGATGAATATTCAGTAGTTGCCTCCTCAAGTGGGATATTTGGATAACAGAATACTTCAAGATGCCAAACAATCCTCTTCGTTACCATTTTCTCTGGTTTCGCTATTAAAGTGTCCCTTTACTTGATTTTAAAGCATGGAGGTGGTCATAACTGAAGCACAATGGACAGTCGAAAACAGTCTAGTATGAGTAGAGGGTTCAATTTAGAATGAGGAAGAATTTGTATTAGAAGAGAGGAAAAGGCACAGAACTCGGACACTGGGGGTACCACCTTATGTTCACAGACAATAAATTAACTAAGGTCCCAGTTTAATAATGGTGCTACAAAGAAGAGATTTGCAGAGGATATGCTCTTAATTAAATGGAAACTTAAACAAACACAATTATGAAGAATGAAGGCCTCAGGGAAATCTTAAATTTGCTCAGGGTAAATTGAGCTGGGTGCAAGTGAATATTTATTTTTATCCTGTTCCATAAAAGCCACAGACTAACATCATATGCAAACACAGAGGGGTCCTTGATCTTCCCATTTCAAGCTCCTCATACACAGAAGTGCTTCTTCATTAGCATCTCAAATTTGGGCAACCACTATATTGATTTTGGTGGAAACCAAATGTTTTCAAATCAAGTAAAAATGAAAACAAACAAAAACAAACCAACAAAATGCAAATTCAAATATGCTATGGGAATCTTTCTATTAAATTATTTTTAAAGAAAAGTATACTTTATAACATGAATCATATCCTGAAGTATTGGATTTCAGATTTTTTATTATCAGGTATGGCAAAATATAACATGAAATAACTGAATGGATCTAATCTCTCTCTTTCCTCTGCCTCTATTTTTTGCTCTTCACTTGTCTCAGAAACCACCTTCACATTCCATATATAGCTTCTTCTTTCACTTACTTTGCCACAATATACAAGAGAAATTTATCTGAAATCCCACAGAGACAAAGGAAGTGAGAAATGGTTCACATAAGTTTGAGTTTAAAACCCAGGTGAGCACTAGAATAAGTGCAGAAGAGAAATTTTCATTTGCCTCCTAATTCTCATAATATTTCATGAACAGGAATATTAATTTCATAAAATGTTTAACTTCTGTTCATCAAAATGTATTGCAAGCAATATTAAATGTCAAGCAAACTGAATTAAAATATGTGACTATATTATAGACACAATATAATTAATAAAGTTTCTTATAAATCAGTAAGAACAATATTAACATCACAATAGAAATGTGGACAAATGAAACAAACAAGAAATTCTAAAAATAAGGAGTAAAAATGGACACAGAACTGAAAAACTCACTAACTTTACTAATAATCAAAGAAATGCTGGCAAAAAAGGAATCTTTTTATATTTCCCTAGCAAATTGGCAAATATATTATTCAATGCTAGCAAGAGAGTAGAGAGACAAGACCTCTCTTATTCTGCTGATGGGAACATAAAGTGGTACAACCTTTCTAAAGGACAATTTGGCAATATGTATCAAAAGCCGTAAAAATATTCATAAATGGTCTGATATTCCTATCTCCAGGCATTTTATCCTATGGAAATTATAGAGATATTGTATGAGTGTTGTCATCACAGAATTTTTCCCAATAGAAAGAAATTAGGGATAATTAAAATGTTCATGTTGGAGAATGGTTATATAAATTACAGTATTTGTACAGGATGGAATATTATGTAGCCATTAAAATCATATTTGAAAACATTTAATAATCCAAAAAATGTTCAAGATATAATGTTAGATTTCTAAAGACAGGACACAAATAGTATAATTCATTTTACTAAAACAGTATGCAGTATATTTATACAAAATAGAATGAAAAGGAATATGTCAAATGTTAACAGAGGAATAGTCACCTATAATTTTTAATACTTTTGTGTCTTCTCAAATGTCTAAAATGAGCACATATTAATTTATACTTAGAAAAGAAAAACCAGGTGCTATTTCAGAAGAAGAAAGCTATTTGTAAAGTGCTTTGGGGATTTTAGTGTCTCCTTCCCACATAATCAATGTTCCCAGATTCTTCATCTACCACAAAAGAAGTGTTTTGTAACCCTAGCCAGTACTTCCCACTCTTGCCTCTGTGCCTTTGTTTGCTTATTTCTGGACTAGAGGCCCTGTGCATGAAATTCATGCATGGGAGGGTGTGCCTCATCCCAGCCTGCACCCTCTCCAATCTGGGACCCCTTGAGGGAAATGTCTGATTTCCGGTTTAGGCCTGATGTGGGATTGTGCCTAAACTGGCAGTCGGAGATCCCTCTCACAATCCGGGAATGCTGGCTCTCAACCGCTCGCCTGCCTGCCAGCCTGATTGCCCCCTAACCATTCCATTGCCAACATCTAACTGCTCTCCTGCCAGCCTGATTGCACCCAACCACTCTCCCCTGCTGGCCCAGTCGCCCCCTACTGCCCTCCCTGGCAGGCCTGGTCTCCTCCAACTGCCCTCCTGTGCGGGCCTAGTCCCCCCCCCAACTGTCCTCCTCTGCAAGCCTGGTCGCCTCCAACTGCCTTCCCCTGCAGGCCTGGTGCCCCTCAACTGTCCTTTCTTGCCAGCCTGGTTGCCCCCAACTGCCCTCCCATGCAGGCATGGTCACCCCCAACTTCCTTCCTCTGCAGGCCTGGTTGCCCCCAACTGCCCTCCCATGCAGGCCTAGTCATCCCCAACTTCCCTCTCCTGCAGGCCTGGTCACCTCCAACTGCCTTCCCATGCAGGCCTGGTCCCCCCCAACCACCCTCCTGTGCAGGCCTAGTCACCCCCAACTGTCCTCCCCTGCAGGCCTGGTCCCCCCCAACTGCCTTCCTGTGCAGTTTTGGTCACCCCCAACTGCCTTCCCCTGCTGGCCTGATCGCCTACAACTACCCTCTCCTACTGGCCATCTTGTGACAGCCATCTTTGACTACAATGGGGGAGGCCATCTTGTGCAATGGTGTGAGAGTCAATTTGCATATTACCTCTTTATTACATAGGATGGTATATAACCCTTCTTAAATCATACTTTTCTCAGCCAGCACCTTTCTGCCAATCATGAAGGACATTTAAGGAAACAGACCTGCTTCTATATACCTCACTTATATTGGGTAGCTATTAGAATAGATGAGGGGTTCTCAACACTGATTATACATGAGAATCATCCAGGGAATGTAAGATAAAACAAAACAAAGTCCAGAAAACACTTTCAGTGATTCTGATTTAATTGGCCCAGGCTGAGGCTTAGACATTCATTTTAAAAACCAGAGTTGAGAACCACAGAGCTAAGTGAAAAACAGAAAAATAGAGTAATACTTTTTTATCTGAATTCATTTGAGTGATATAGGCAGGATGGCCACTAATAACTTTCTGGGCATCTGTTTTACACTGGCCCCTGAGATATACAGAAGCTACCAACTATTCCTTTGTTAAGTGCCATACCCTAAAGACCATAAAGCACTTCATCATCAACTTCCACAAAATGACCCCACAAAATGGAAAGACCCCAAAAACAATGTTCAACATCCCCTTTTCCTTTCCTTCCAAACTTGGCTTGTGTTAAGGCCACTGCTAAAATCCAACTGCTTCAGCTGAAAGTGTAATACATTCAGCCATTAGCCATTCTTATGCTTGGCACCTGGCAAATGACAGACTGCTGAAAGAATGGGGCATAAAACAGGGAAATTTTGATGTTGTGAAGGAGAAAAAAAAGGCAAGAAGTGGTGATGGTAGGTCTAGTTGGGGTACTGAGTATATAGGGAATATCATGATCTATCGTAGTATCAAGAAGATGAAAGTGCACACAAAGAGACAAGCTCTGTCCACTTTATAACATTGCTGTGGGGCATCCTGAAATGAGACCTATAAAGTAGGTTGTGCAGCATGAAGTTCTTGAAAGAGCACTAACTTGGAAGTGAAGAGACTTGTTTCCAGGATGGGGACAAGGGTAAGACAAGTAAGGCTACATTTGCACAACCCTCAAAAAGTATTTTCTTGAGAGGATGGGGGAAGTGTTCATGAATAACAATAGGTAGTGTAACCCTGCTGGAAGATGCAAAGGGTCAAAGGGTACAAAGTTTCAGTTATGCCAAGTGAAGAAGTTCTGGAGATCTAATGTACATCACAAAGATTATAGTTAATACTTGTATATTTGAAATTTACTAAGAGGGTAAATATTAAGTGTTCTCACAAAAAAGAATAAAATTATAACTATGTGAAGTGATGGATATCCTCATTAGCTTCATTGTGGTGATCATTTCACAATGTATATGTATATCAAATCATTAAGTTGTACAACTTAAATATATACAACTAGAGGCCAGGTGCATGAAATTCATGCAGGAGGGGTAAGGGGGGGAGTCTCTCAGCCCAACCTGCACTTTCTCTAATTGGAGACCCTTAAGGGGTTGTCCAACTGCCTCTTGCAATCCAGGACCACTGGCTCCTAACCACTCTTCTGCCGGTCAGCCTGATGCTCCCTAACCACCTCTGGTTGCCTGCCTGATCACCCCTAACTGCTCCCCTGCTGGCCTGATTGCCCCTAACCACCTCTGCCTCGCCCCACATCTGGGACCCAGGATTCCTTCCTCCAGCCAGTTGCAGTCACCTGGGACCCAGGTTTCTCTTCCTCTGGCCAGCCACAGGCACACAGGACCTGGGCCAGCTTCAACCAGGCTAGCCACAGCTGCAGGAAACCATGGACAGGTGGCTTCACCTGGGCTGAAGACACAGGTGCCTAGGACCATGGGGCAGACAGCTTGTTCCTCTCCTAGGCTGCAGCCTAGCGGGTCCCCATTTCTCTCCCACAAGCTCATTTGTGCCTGGCTGGCCCCCATACCTCTCTCCCAGTCTTGAGTGTCTGAGCAGTTATGGTGTGATGGCGTGAGGGCATGATGACATGAGGGCATGATGACTATTTGCATATTAGCTCTTTATTATATCGGATTCCTTTTATATCTCAACACAGTTGGGGAAAAGACAAAAAAAATTTGTGCCCTAGGTGCTTCTCTCCTCTCACCCTAGTTCCAGCCCTGCTTCCTTAGTTTTGCATCTGACTCTGAACTAGCTGTGTGACCTTGACCAAGTTACTCCTCCTCTCTAAATGCCTATTCCCTAAACCACAGCAGCTCTACTTTTATCTATCTCATAGATTGGACTTCCATAAAAATTTCATTTCAATAAAAGGGTTCCAGAGCTTTAAAAATTCTATCCTGCAACTCTGAGTCATCTGTAAGAGTCCTTCTAGCCTATAATGCTGTGTGATTCTATGATTAAAAAGTATAGACCATAAGAATTTTCATGGGCCAATTTGAGCCTCTCTTTTTCAACCTGCAAACACTGAAAAGGCAGTTTCTAGCACAGGCCAATGGGGCAAATATTGACCTGCCCTCTGAATATTCCTGTTCATCAGCTTGCCTCTCTAAAGAATTTTCAGAGGGTCAACAATCTTTTTTTAGTCTTTGTGGAAAATCCCAGGCAGGCACAGACTGCTAAATGTCAACATTCACAAGAAACCCATTTTTCAATATGAGAGACCCCCATCATTTGGGGAACTGCTAGAAACCATGTCAGAATTATAGGTGGTGTGACTCTGAGAGATCTGATAGAGGTTCATGAGCAACAATAGGTAATGCTAACCCTGCTGGAAGATGCGAAGTAGGAAGAAGAAAATTATCCTCAACTGTATTTTCTTGGGTGTCTTCATTACCAACTTCCATATGTCAATAATCTGTGTGTCTTCAGATCAAATACTAAACTTTCTCAGCATGTTACAGTGCTTATTTTGTTTGTACATTGAGCAAAATCCTGGCCTTCTTTCACACTGTGAAAATGGTTTTGACAATTATATATGTGAGATATTTCTGTATGTTTCCATCCTTGTCATGAGGTCAACCTAACAGCCACAGATTAAATCCCCTGGAAGCAGATTCTGAGATGGAGATTTGAATGCAAACGTTTACTGGGGAGTAGTACTCTCATTATTGACACTTGTTGGAGGAAAATAAGAAAGTGGGTTTTGGCGGAAGGAGAAAATATGCTGTGCTAGTTATAACAAGATGTCAGCCTACCCTTAAAAGAGTGTTGAAGTTGAGTTAGAGTCACCCCATTTGGGGTAAAAGGGTTATGCCTTTATTCTTCATATAATCAGTTATTAGATGCTGGCTAACTTTGGAAGCAAGTATAACCTTAAGCCAGGCCACACTCTTCAGCCAACAATTATCCCAGAAGCTTGAAAAATAAGTCTTTTGGTGCTAAAGGGGACTTGGGTGGTATAGCATAAGTATCCTTACACTACCCTTTACCCAGGTGGCACCCTTGTTTAGCAAGAATTGCTCGACAACCATCCAGTAGGATTGGATTGGTCATAGTTGCAGCCCAGTCCTTCGCCCATAATCACCTTGCCACTCTTCTATTGTCAGGCTCCTATATTATGTTGGTTGAATGCAGATTACAATACAGCATTCACCCAGTTACCTATGTAGTAACTCCCATTCTTTAAGACAAGGATAAAAAAGAAGGTGGATAACAACAGTGATCTGAAATCAGGATGAGAAAATTCACTGCTTAAATAAAAATAACTTTCAGTACTGCAAAAGTTGGACATATTAAAGTTCACTCAGAGTGAAGGACGATTCTGAAGCTATTAAAAGAGCGAACTTATTTTAACAAAGCCAAAAATAAAGGAGTTGCTGTATACTTCACCTCCTATAAGCACCAATGCCTGCTTTTGCTTTTTCTCCAGAGTCAAACTTTTCTTTCCTTTTTTCTCCCTCAAACTAATATTTATTCTCTTTGGTCAGCTGCAATGGGGAACAGTCAAAGTATAATAAATTAGGCACAAATACAAGCTTTTGTTGGATTGTTCACTGACATGTATTGAATTGAGGTAACCATTGCCCCTAGGGTTCTCAAGTACACAGCCACATACTCAAAAGGACACAGAAAAACTGCATGGTAAAAGATATTGCAGTATTAAGCCACAGTTGTGACTTGCTCAGAAATGTGAGCAAGTCTCATAGTCCAGGAGGCCCCAAATCCAAGCTCATTAAGAAAGCAGTGTAATTTTGAATAGGTAATACATTCACATGGTTCAAGGAACAAGTATAAAAAGATCTATAAAATCAGTGTTTAGTAAGAGGCCTCTATTTTGTGGCAGCAGGCAACATATAGAGCTGCACTCATCTACCATCCATGTCTCCTAGGAGCTTATGCTCTGAGAGAACAGCTTGAGGTGTATTTTTTAATCTTTATTGTTTTTATTCTTACAGAAAATGATACTTCCTTCTTGTAAAATAGCCAAATATTACATAAACAAATGACAGTGCAAGTCGAAGTTCTTGGTAATCCTACACCTTAGAGAAAACCACTGCCAATGCTTTCTAATTTTTTCTTTACATATACAAATGTGTTTTTTACAAAAATGAAATTAAACTATGCATGCTATTTTGTGGCTTTTTTGTATGTAATAATATATTACAGAAATCTTTCTTTTATTATATAGAGACTGAGCTATCTTTTGAACAGCAGTATTGTACTTCATGTATGTGTAATATAATTTATTTCTCCAGTTTTATTTTTAATTTTTAAATTTCTGTCATACAGTGCTTTAAATCCATTTCTTCATTGTTTGTAATACTTTTATCTTGAATTTAAATCTCATCTCTGGGGAAATAAATGAGAAGTCAGTATGGGAAGCTTCATATGAGTAGAGAATCATCCACAAAGATATATGTGTAGGAGGAAGTGCCAGAAAAAGGGACATACGATGCAATTGCCTTGAGTAGCAAGGAGAATACTGAATAAGTGGGAAAAACCATCTTCCAGATTTGAGCAACTGTGTAAGCAAGGAAAAAGTGGGGATTGGGATGGGGTAAGGAATTAAAGAAAAGAAGATAAAAGTAGATTGAAATGGAAGAGTATATGGAAGAATATTGATATATGGATGGTGAGTTGTTACAGAGAAGAGGTTTTTACAGTGAGAACTTGCATGCTTTAGTTGAATACAAGTTTGATATTAATTAATGATATAATATGGCTATTGAAAAACATTAACAATCCTAGGCTACTAAAATAATACAAGCAATATCTCATTGTCATCCACATTGGTCAGATCACATCTGAATTATCATTATGACAAATACCCATGAAAGACAGAACAGTAAGGGAACCTATCATCATGTCACAAAAGTAATTGTTGAAGAATTAGGAGATGTTTAGCCTGAAGAAAAAGAAGATAAGAAGAGATGTTAACTATTTTTTAAAATATAGAAGTACTGTCACATGAAAAGGGGATTAAACTTGTATTTTGGCCCCAAAATGGTGGAACTGGACTAAATAGCAGAGATCACAAGAATATAGGTTTTGAGTCAACAGACAAAAAACTTTTATTTTGCTAAATGGTCTTTTTAAATGTTTAATTTAAATATATTGAAGATACCATGTATAATTTCATTGCCATTATTATTCAGTCAATACTTTCTTCATAAATAGTACAGAAGTAAAATTCAAACTAGTCCTTGGTGAGTTTTCATAAATTGTTAATTAGTGGTATTCAAAATAATAAGGCCTTATTGTATACTGCTTAGGAAAGATTTTCAAATACTTTAATCTGCTTCTTCTTATGCTTATTTCTTAATACCATGCTTTGGCCTACCATGTGCCCTCAACTCCCACTGAAGCAAAGAGCACAGTGAAAAAACACACAAAAATGTAAATCTGAGAAATAAATATGTGTGGTTGGCTTTAAAAGAGTAAGAATTAACATTTAAAGCAATGGTAATTTACTCTGATCTGTAATTTTGAGCTCCTGTGCTGAAATTGCTATTTGGAAATTACCAAGTGCTTGGGTCTCTTTTGTGATCTTCTTCCTGCACACACCCAGCACACAAAGGAGTCATAATGACGAATGAGTGAGTCACTGCTGCCATCTCCCATCATTTGGGAAACTGCTAGAAACCATTTGAAGCGTGATCTCCAAATGTCAATACCATTTTCTATGGTGCAGTGGAGAGGATTCCCAACCATAGCCTGCTTACACTACAGGGTGAGCTCAAGACAGCACTGAACCTAGAATGTGTTTAAAGAGCAGCACAAGCTTCCTCCATTTTCTACTTCTTTGGCTAAATTGTCATGCCACAGATCGTTTTGGTTTGCAAATCATCCTCATCACCCACTCCCATTAGTCATTACCTAAATATAAATGGAAAACCATTTAAATTTATGGGAGGAAGGAAGTTGCTTTTGACCATAGCCCAATAAAATGATGTGAGCAGTTGATTAAATTACACTTAAATTATGAACTAATACATGAATAGTCTAAAAGACCAATACATAGAAACCCCTGTAATATTCTGTGATTGATATTTTAAGATATACTGTTCTTCCCAACTTCTCAAACCCTGACTCCAAAAAAGGTTACCAAAAACTCAAGCATCAGATTTTTTTTCTCTTTGCCATTTGGCACAGCTCCAGGGTATTAGTAATTAATGGTTGTCTGATATAAATTAACTAAAATGAAACCAAGAATCCCTGGTAAATTTAATTGAGAAATGGGAAGAACTCAGGAAGAGTTAGTATGATTGAACTTTTTCATCATGTTGTGATCAAAGAATCAGTATATCTTTGTAATAGACCATTTTTGTCAGGTTTTCTTAGCGGTATTTTACTTGAAAGATATAATTTACTTTGTTGGCTTGGTAGCAGTCTGTGAGAAAGAAAACTAAGCCTATAGGAGGATTAGCTATTCTATATAATAAAAGCCTAATATGCTAAGTGTCTGACCATTTGTTCGACCATTCGACCAGTCGCTATGATGTGCACTGACCACCAGAGGGTAAACGCTCCCACTGGTAGGTTAGCTTGCTGCTTCGGTCTGGCCGATCAGGACTGGGCGAGACAGGTCAGACATGCCCTGGAACAGAGCCTCCCTCAGTCCCTCCCCAGTTGGCGAACATCCTGCGGTCCCTCCCCAGCCAGCTAGCCCCAATCACGACTGGGCGAGATGGGCCAGATGCACCCTGGGGCTTTCCCGTGGTACCTCCCTGGCCCCAATCGTGCACTGGTGGGGTCCCTCAGCCTGGCCTGCACCTTCTTACAATCTGGGACCCCTTAGGGGATGTCAGACAGCCAGTTTCAGGCCAATCCCTACAGGCCAGGCCAAAGGACCCCACTGGTGCACAAATCCATGCACTGGGCCTCTAGTATTATAATAAGGTTCTATTTCTACTAAAGCTATCTTTAATCTGAAGAATGTTTATGGAAGATGAAAGAAATGAGCTTCAACTACAATAGGGAAGATTGTAGTCAGATATAAGGAAGATCTTGGCATTTATTCCATAGATTTTTTTGTTGTTGTTATTAATCCTCATCCAAGAATATTTTCCCATTGATTTTTAGAGATAGGGGGAAAGACAGAGAGAAAAATATCAATATGAGAGAGACACATCAGTTGGTTGTTTCACACACATGCCCTGACCAGGGCCAGGTATTAAGCCTGCAAATGCAACCGAGGTACCTGCCCTTTGCCGGAATTGAACCCAGGACCCTGCAGTCTGCAGGTCAATAATCTATTCACTGAGCAAAACTGGCTAAGGCTCCATAGATATTTTGATAATGTATGTCAATAAGAATAATTCAGCTGTGATTGCTTACATACAGGCTTGATGAATACCTAGCCTGGTGGCCACGAGTTGCAGAATCTTCCTCCCTTTAAAACAAGATAGAGTTGCTAACTGGAAGTTTAAGGCTGAGGTTATGGCTAAGCCTACAACAGATAAGGTTCACAAAGACCCAATGGACTGTGAATAAAAATTCAATAGAACTTTTAATACCTACCGAAAGATTTTTAAAGGAAAAAAAATCATCATGGCTGTCTTTCCTTCATTCAGGATTTTCCATCCTCCAAGCAATTATGGAAGCAGCAGTGCAAAACAACTGGCAAGTGACAGCAAGGTCT
Organism: Murina feae; assembly: GCA_004026665.1. Taxonomy (NCBI): domain Eukaryota; kingdom Metazoa; phylum Chordata; class Mammalia; order Chiroptera; family Vespertilionidae; genus Murina; species Murina feae. Next base: position 16,360 of record PVJC01037997.1, read on the forward strand.
GTGGGAAACATAAAGGACGTCCAAGAATTCAGGCGCATCATTGAAGAAATGGACAGGAGACAGGAAAAGCGATACCTGATTGACTGTGAAGTTGAAAGGATTAACACAATTTTGGAACAGGTAAGTGTGAGATTTATTCCACCCACCAACCAACATGTTAAATCATCAACCTGAGGCAGTTCGCATTTCTGCTAATAAATTAAGTACCCAATCAGACTAAACGTGCCAACGGTTTTTTATAGTCTTTCTAATCCTTTTTTCCACCCAGTGGCTGCAGAAAAAGAAAGAAAATCTAAGCTGTTGAAAACTGCATTACCATGATTAATCTGGAGGTCTCTGCAACTTAATGTTACCTATCAAATAAACACATCTTTCCACACCTCTGTTTCATAGATAACTGAATTTTTCAAAGTAATCCTCTTCCTTTCCTATACCATCCTTCCAGCAGGGAACAGACAAGGAATCATGCAAGGCAAAAGTGCAGGGTTTTTGTTTCAGAAGCCTAATGGCAGTATTCACTAGGTTTCCAAATTTGTGTATATTTTTGCAAATTATCCCTCTTTGTGTAGGGGGTAAGGGAGAGAAAAAGAAGGA